>VZTB01010552.1:1462277-1546060 GCA_013397245.1 Thryothorus ludovicianus
CATCCCTCCACATCCATCCGTCCGTCCATCCATCCATCCATCCATCCATCCATCCATCCATCCATCCATCCATCCATCCATCCATCCATCCATCCATCCATCCCTCCACATCCATCCCATCCCTCTCTCCATCCCCGCAGGTTTTAAGAATAGGTTAAACTACAATATTCATCTTTATTTGGAGAGCTGGTGAAGGGTTTGCCCAAGGTCCTTTCACTGCTATCTGTGCTGGTGGGAGTTAGGCTGGGCAAGCCTGCAGCACTTTGCTTTTTCCAAGCAGGAACACTTTGCTGGGAGCCAGGCAGCTGGATTAAGTACTGGTAGATTTTTTTAGAAAGTTGCAGTATTCCTCACAAATAAGTGACATCTTTACATTCAAAAATGGAAGTGATATTTATAGTATTGGATCATTTTCACTTGAAATTTTCTGCATTTTTCACTGGAATTTTTTTTTGGGGGGGTGTTAAAGTCAGCATTTTCAGAGGAAAAGAAACAAAACCACTTTCCAACCTTCTTTCCTTTAAAGTCAGCATTTTGAATTCCAAATTATATACAGGGATTTAGACCTCTTCCTTCAACAGATCATTTTACTAGTCACTTTTTTTATTAAGGTTGTTATTTCCATAATAATGGCTACCCAGTGATTCCAAAATTAAAATATCACTTGCAGATCTCCTAATAAGAATACACTGTTTCACAATATTTACTTAGTTTTATTTCATTTTGTGCTTATTTACTATGCTCTGGGTGACGACTCCTAGAAAACAAAACTCCACAGCCAGCCTTCTGCTACAATCAAGAACTACTCACCTAAATTTTACATTTAAATTAATCAAGACCAAGAGAGAAAACAATCTGTCTTCAGGTTTAAAAAGACTTTCAATGTTGGACTCATTTCAACAACAGGAAAGGGTTTTCTTCCAGAAAAAAGCCCAAAAGGTGTAAAAATGGATTTCCACTTCTGTCATGACTGAATTTGAGGAGAACAATCCATGAATGAGAAAGAATTGTACTACTGAGGGAAGAGGCTGCTGCTTATTAGCAATCTGGGCTGCTGGAGTCCAGGGAGATAAACTGGAGAGGAAATACTTCATCTATTGTGAGACAGGATTGACTATCTATGAATGCTGTTAGACAAGAGAACAATTGAACCTTGCCTCTTTGCAGCTCCTCTGTTCTGACAGGGATGAGCACAGAACATCCATGAACTGTCTCTCACTGCAGAAAGGAAGAGTAGCCTAAAACATGAAATGGGAAAGGAAAAGGGAGCCAGGATTTCTTTTCTAAGAAAGAAATCCAGTTTCTTGCCAAAGCAACCATTTGTGACACTGGTCCAGTCCTAGTTTTACTGCTGGCCATTTTCTGACAATGTCTCAACCCCAGGTTTTGCTTTGGACCATTTTAAACAATGTCCCTCATCGTGCTGAAGTTTCTCTCTTTGAACAAACCTTCCATTCTTCTTCTACTCCCATTAGCAAAAAATTTTCCATCCTTGCACGTCAAACTTTGGATATTTGCCTTTGGAAAGTTGGAGAGTGGAGCAGAAAGAAGGCAGGGATCAAACCCAAAACCATAGAGTCACTTCCAAAGACAAAGTGGTGGGAAGCTCATCAGGAGTGATGGTTAGAAAGAAAGAGGACACTTCAGAGGATGGCATAAAGGTGTTGGCCTTTATTAATCACTCACTTTGAAACATTGGCACGATCTGCCCTAATTTCTATGCAAAATATGTATCTCTGGTGCTGAGGAGAGATAGGTTGTCACAGATGTGGAACAAGCAAGGTAGAGATACTGGCAGAGCACACTGCTAAAGGATCAACATTAGCATATTGGCATTTGGGCTGATGCCTTATCTTGGGCTGACTTCTGAATAAAAAGTGATTCCAGGTACTCTCCTTCTCCAGGAGCAGTCTGTTACTTTTTTACTGGGATTGACTTTTGTCCTGTTGAGCTCTGCCTTCCCCCACTGAGTGACCAGAGAGGCCAAGTCCTGCCCTGGGGAGAGGAGGGGGCGGTGGTGGAGGCACAGCCTTGTCTCCCCACAGCACTGGCGGGTACTGAGGCACAGGGGTGGCTGATAAGGGACAGAAGGGGAGCAGAAGAAAGGCCCAGTGATGAATTTGGCACAGGCAGGAGTGCTATCCAGGTGTGCAGGCTGGCAGTGCTGGAGTGCACAGCCCAGATAACAAAGCGTGCAGAGCCTGCGCCCACCTCCCCTGCCATGTCAGGGTGCTGCTGTCCCCTGTGTCACTGCCCAGCATCCCCATCCCCAGACACAGCTTCTGGGGAAAGCCAGACTGCTGCTCCAGCTCTGGGCCCCTCTCTCCAGCCCTCTGTGATGTGCAGACAATGTTCCTCCCCGCTGACAGCTCTCCCCATGAGATTCTGCTTCTGCAAAGAGCTCTTGTCTCTCCCATCTTTAAATAAAGAAGAGTCTCATTAAATACTATGAAGTATTTATTGGCCAATGGGTAAAATGAGTGGGTTTCTTTATGGCTGCAATGATCATTAATGAAACTTTAGGGTCCCTGTTGGGACCATGGAGCAGAATAAATGACCTCTCACTAGTCATCATCTCCCTGGTTTCTAGGACTCTGCACCAGAAATGATCCAACTTCATTTAAGGAAAATCAGATTAAAAACAGATTAAAATAAAAGCACCTCATGCTCCTTTTCTGATTTAACTGTGATGAAAAACAGACCATGGAGTAACTTTATAATGGGAGGAAGCTCATTTAAATATTCCCCTCCCAACAGAAAGAGATTTAAGAATTAAATGAATGAGGAGATTTTCCTTTTAATGAGATTAGCCTTTTATAATTGCTCATTATGGACCACTCCAGAGATTTGGAAGAAAAAAAGTTATACAACATACCTGGAAAACACTGCATTAGAAACCAGCCAACCCTGCCCCTTCAACATCAGTTCCAAAATGTGAAATTCAAACTAGTTTCTACTTACAAATCACTCATCTCAAGTGGCTCCATCTCCTCCAGATCCTCTCTGCAATTACTGGCTTTGTAAAGAAAGTGAAACAGAGGTTTGAGATTAGCAAGCCTTAATACATTTGCTAAAAATTCTCCCCTTTTCCCATGGAAACACATTTATTTTTGACTGTCAGCTGTCTGGCAAAGCCATGTGATTTCATTTCATCTTTCCAAATTTCAGTCCTACCTAAAATAAAGGCTGGACAGAGCCGCCCCTTCTGGCTTGGAAATGCTGGCCTGTTTCAGAGGCACTCCAGGGAGGTTAGACCAGAAGTTTTGTGTCTGAACTTGAAGCATTTGGCTCTGAAGTTCCAGCTTTGGGCTGTACAATAATACCAGAGTAAGGACACATACACATGTATTATTTCATTTGTCTCTGACTGTGATTTATGTTTAGAGTCGGGCTCTTTTGGATGAGCTGAAACTAATACTCAGGGCAGGATTTTCTGACAAAGTGGGACTGAGCAGCTGTGTGCTCCATTCCTGTTGACAGCACCAAGCAGTAAAGGAGATCAATGGCTCTCTTTGTTTTCTCCATGTGCTGCATATTCACAGCAATCAAAGTCTTGCCCCTTCTCCTTATCTCTTCAGCTGCAGTGGTTGCAATGGACGGGCATTTGGCCATGCCTGTACACAGAGCTGCAGGATGGATTTGCACCTTTCCCACTGGGGCCCCTAGATGCCTTTCCCATCTGTTCCATTGGGGTATGAAAATCGACTAAATGCAGGAAAATACTCCATTCCCTGAAATCTGGCTGCCTTGCAACTGGCCATGTCCTACTCTCCCTGCAGTCAGAGGGGGGATAGGCACTTCCAGAGGATGCTCTGCTCCACTCCAGGAAGAGGCTTCAAGGCAGATGAGATGATGATGTGGCAGGATGCCACTTTCTATCCTGTCCTCTCCTGCAGGACCAGCTCAGAGCAGACCCCTCATTGTCAGAGCCTGACATCCAGAAAGCTGGATCCTGGACCAGGATCCACTCGGCTTTGGGAAGGCACGATCGAGTGCAACCACACAGGCCCACTGGCTGTGACACTGGGAGCTCAGGCTGGGTGACCAGAGCCATGCCCGGGAACACTCACAGGGAATGGCCAAACCAGCTCACCAGGGCCATTTGGCACTCAGCAGTGGTCAATGTGTCAGTGGCTGCTAACCTGGCTGCCTGAGCTGCTCAGCCCTTTTCTGTCAGATCATTTGGCTCTCAAGGTAATATTTTATTTCAGTGTCATTTTGTTATCAGAAGTCAACTCCATTTCTAGAGCTGTCAGTGTTAGTTTACTTTGATTTACACTTCTTTTCCGTATTTGCAAAGGCAAACACAGCTTTCCAAACATTTCTGCTACCCACTGACTGCATTCCCTTTCAAATCTGTGCTGGTACCACAACCAGGCAGAAAGTGAAAAGTGTCATAAATGAATCCAACCCCTTATTCCCATCCACCCACCATCAGATACTGTGTGCTTCCTCCCATCTCATCAGGGCTTTGGAGATAAGAGGAACTCAGCATAACTTTGGCCTTGAATGCACACAAATAGGCTTTATGTTAATATTTGCAAATAGCTTCTCAGAGGAGCAAGATATTTCCCAAGCTTCGCATCATCTGGGGTTCTCCAGGCAATGGAGTGGGACAGATGGAGTCATCAGCACAGCCCAGGGATGAGGGAAGAGACAGAATCACAAATATTCTGCTTAAATCACCCAGTTGATGGGGAATTTAGAAGCCCTGCAAGGTCTTGGCACTCCAGAGCACTCTGTGGGCAGCCTCCTTAGTGGACCTGGGCAACATTATTTGGTGAATCTAGAGGGGTGTTTTTGTTGAAAATCAGACCTTCAGGAGGGCCAGAGCTATTTGAGAATTCAGGTCAAATGCAGCAATGAGTCTTGGTGGAGACAAAAGGATGATGTTTTGAGACAGAATGTCAAAATATATTCTCTTTCTCCCCCCATTACAAAGTAATTTTTTTTCCTTCAAAAATTGCCCTAATTTTCTGGAGACACTAAAACAGAACACGGACAAAGAAATCCATCTGCACAGAATAGAGTGAAGGTGGGGGCTGACTGGGACACACATTTTCCTATCTCTGCTTTCACATGGGGAGCACTGGGGGCTCAGTGAGAAAGGACTGCTCTCATAAAGAAATAAATAACCCCTTTTATCTCACCCAGACCATTCTCCACAGACAGACACTTCCCACACTGTTAGTGAGACAGCTCCTCCCCTGGAGCAGGTAAGGATGGAGTAGCTGGGACAACATCCTGTCAAAGACCCCTGTAGCTAAACCTCCAGGGTGTCCATACAGGCTGACTTTGGGGTCTCCAGTCTCTTTTTTTCAGGCAAAGAGAAGGAATTGTCATGTTCACTGCTGGGTTGGCAGTGTCCTACCCCCTGCCCTGCTCCCTCAGCTGGCTGCCTGGGGACTGATACCTCTGCTGGCCCCAGCCCCACTGCACGGCAAAGGAGAGCCTTTCACTCCGCCCATGCTGTCACTCTGGCACTATCTACCCCTGCCAGAGATGTGGAAATTAAAATAATAAACAAAGCAAGTAACACTGCATGTGGAGGCTAATGTACCATAATGCTCTGAAACACAGGCAGCTGCTGCCTCACGCTGAGCACAGAGGATGTGTTTGAAAAATGTATCTTCCTCCAACAGCAGTTATTTCAACTTTATCATTCTCTTTTTTTACTTCAAATAAGACATTTACTTTCCCCCAGCCCATAATTTCCATATGGAGGAGAGCAGAGGGCAGTGGGGAAAGGCAGAGAAATTACACTTTTTAACACAGCCTAGGCTGGTGGGATTTAAATCATGGGAAAACAAATGGAATTTAACTGCCTGGCTGAAGTCACATTCATGTTGTGGGTATTTATGGCAATCATCACTAACAACAGGAAGAGATTAGATGTTGCTGAGAGCCTGAGTGCTGGCTGGGGAGCAGGGTCTGACTCTGTCTATGTGTGTGATCTTAAAAGCAAGGACGAGACGTGTGCCTGTACACACACATCCCTGCAAGTACCCACGTGTGTGTGGGATTGTGCTTGGTCTTTGTATTCAGTCATTCCAGAAAGGCTTTTGCTGGGCAACATCAATTTCACACTTTAATCTCAACTTCCACCTGAGATTCAATGAAGAAAGGGGAGTTCATTTTATTGAAACTGGCAGAGAGTGACTACAAGATTAACTCCAAATGTAGATGTGGGTGTACCTTGAACGTCTGCACCAGCAAAGACGTGTACTCATTTTCCAGCTAAGAGTGAGTCTAAATAGGAACTGTAATGGATATGGAGAGCCTCCTGAGATTGGAAGGATGGTTTATCTCAGATCTCAGAGCAAGCTGTTTGTCTAGTTGACACATGGAAACACTGCTTAGGGTGTGCAATGTGTTGTACAGTCAGAGAACCTCACCTCTAGCAACTGCCCCAGGAGCCAGGTGAGCACACAGCATCCCTCACCTTGTCCCTGTCCCCATGCTTGGGATGGGTCAAGACCCAGACCCAGATTACCCTTTCCCTGCCATGTGGATTTGACTAGGGATGGAGCAGCACCTAAATACTCACTGCTGGTATTTTACTAACCTGAGCATGTCCCCCTAGCCAGCTGAGCAGAAATCTAACGGGTCAGTTCCCAAGCAAAACCATCTCATCATTACTCTAGGATAATAACCACAAACAGCCAGAACCATTGAATTGTTTCAAAGGATAAAATTCACTCAGAAATCCCCCTTTCCAATTCCCAAGCAAACATGTCCATGTTAATAAAGCAAAGTGCTCTCACCCAGAACAGCTCCGGCAGGGAAAAGCATTTTAATGGACTGACTGGGAGGGAAAATTGACTTGCAAGAAGAAGAGTCATGGCTGGGTCCCCTGAGCCTGGGCAGGGGCACAGTTTAGAGACCTGTTTTAATCAAATTGCTTTTAAAAAGGAGAAAGGGAAAAGCTCTCTGACAAATTTGACCTTTGGGCACCTCAAAGATGAGGGCACAAAATGTATGATACACTGGCTCAGAGGAAAGAAAATAGGGTGGGAATAGATGGAGTCTCATCTTGGGAGTGGAAAGTAAAGGAGGGAGGAGGACAGACAGATCATCTGCTGGCTGATGGTGCTGGATTCAAACCCACCTCAAGGCTCTAAATGGGACCCATAAGTCATCCCCAGTGGGAGCAGCATCAGCATCCTCTTGGCCAGCTCCCTGCTATGATCTTGGGGCTTGGGTTTATTTGTGTTGGAGGCTCTGAAAGGAAAGACAACCATGAGAATTTACTGCACCTGGGGAAACCAAACAAAATAATTAGCAACATCAATGAAAATAAATTAAACGTGCACCAAAGGAATGTGAAATCTCCACTGCCCACCTCTGCCACCTGAACAGCACTTCACAATGGAGAGGTTAGAGACAGTAGCTGGTTTAAAACTCCCTGGTGCAATGTGGATATTGAAATCCCAGAGGCACCAAGCACATCTGCCCAGATGGGAAAATCAGAAGTTATAGCACTTGGGTGGTATGGTAAGTCATTTTTTTGCACCCCGAAAAACAACTCAGTTGTGGGAGGAATGTGTCAGTTGTAATTTTGCAACTTAATGAAATAAATCAACCAGATGGAAAGAAGAGACAAAGATGAGCCCACACAGTCTCATGGGAACACAAAGGCCACATGAAGCCAGCTGTTGGGAAACCCAGAGTTTGTCTGGAAGACTTGGGAGCTTCCTTTGTGCCCAAGTGAGGAAGCATCTTTGAACCTTCTCCAGCTGCTGGGGCTGAGGTTTCAGGAACACATGGCCACCAAGACACAAAAGGGCAACTGCTTGCTCAGCTGAGCCGTGGTACCAAGGGACTGTAGATAGAGTTCTGCTCCTCCTCACCTGCTGGGATGTCTCCTAAGGGGAGCAAAACCTGAAAACCTAGGAAGCTGAAATTTGTAGGATGAGCAGGGAGCAGCGGCAGGAAGAGCCAGAGCCATGCAGAAAGGTTGGGGGAAATGTCATGGTTTAACCTGCAAGGCTGAGGAGACACTGCTGGCACCCTCCTGAGTCCAAGTCAACCAAATAAACCCAGACCTGAAGAGTCAGAGCAAGACTTGGCAAACCTTTGTCACATAAAGGAGGCAGGAAATGCATGGCAGTTAAATAAAGGAGCATCTTTCCACGGCAAAAGCCCAAGACAGAACATCCTTTGGCCAAGGATACAGAACACTGCCATTCTAAAATAAACCCCAAAGGCCCACAGCACCCAGCTCTGCAGAAAGGAGACTTAACAGCAGCAAATTGATTTCCAGAGACTCCCTCATTAATTTTCATGGCACCCAGAATGTGGTTTTAGAACAAGCAGAATTATTAATGTGCAAAGTTACCCAAGCACTGTCGGGAGCACAAGGCCCTCTGAGAGTCAAAGCACGGCCGACAAACTGAGGAAGAAAAAGCCAGAACTAAGAAAGTGAATTCTTCAGGGTTCAGCCAGGCTTGTCCTTGGAGGCAGGCAGAGGGAGAAAAGCAGGAACCTTGGAGAAAAGGTCCTGTGCCCCCTTGATGGCTCTGCTGTTTGGAAGGAATAAAATATAACTGACACTTGGGTTTTAAAAGGAGAGAAAATTGTTTAATTGCACTAATTCAGGGCTGCCCTGCTTCTGAGCCACCTTGAACTTTCAGGGAATGGGACAGCAGGCAATTAGGAAGGGCAAAATATTCACAAGGGGTATAGCTCACCACTGACTTGCAACACTGCTCTTGCCCTTGAAATCACATCTGAGCTTCGGTGGCATTTCAGCTAATTAACGAGAAAGCCACCCCAAGTCTCCCTGATTGAAGTATTGGTCCTGGGCAGACAGAAGTCAGTATCCTAAAACCATCATGAATTATCTCCTGGCTCACACGGGAGGGAGGATAGGAGGCTTATAGCTGCAAAGGTATCTCTGTCTAGCTTTCCTCCTCCTGTTTTTGCACACAGAGCCTCATTCCCAAGCACCTCAGTGCTTTTGGGCTGCCCCATGCCCGCAGCCTCCTCCTGCCCTCTCCCAGCTATTCCTAATCCCAGCCACTTCTTTGCATCTCCAAACACAAGACCCAGCCATGGTGAGCTGAAGGATTTTGCTGTGCCAGGGGATACTCTTTGGCTGGCACCACATTGCCTCTGATCTCGCCCCGTTGGAGCAAGAGAAAATAAGTACCATTTGTTAACATGCCAATCGTTCTTTACACTGGCTGATTAAAAAATAATTACCCACAGCCATTATTGAGCACTCTTGCAAATGAGCTGTGGGAAGCTGTGACCGTGTGCTTAGCACACAGTGTGTCTTGCTTGTTTCAATATTATTTTAATTAAGTATCTGGGTAAAAGGCCTTTTTAATGTAACTTTCTTTTCATAAGCAGAGAGCAGGGCTCCGTGCTTGGCTGAGCGGTGACGGACTGCTAGAGCCCGGCATTGCTCCAGGCTGCTCCCACTCTGCTGACACTGTGGGACACGCTGCTCATTGGAATTCAAGAGGACTAATCTTAGGCAGACCCATGATGGGAAGAGAGCTCTCTTTACCCCAGGGACACGGCCACAGCATGAGCTGTGACAGCTCTGACAGCTCATCCCCCTGAGAACGACCAGCTGGGACCACGTGGTTTGGTCTGGGACGTGGACAGGCTGGAGATGGTGACCCAGGACATCATTTGTGGATGAGGGACTTTGGGCCACCTCTCCTGCTGGCACACAGGATCAGAGGAGAGCTGGTGCTCTCAACCAGGTGAGAGGAGAGTATCTCAGTCAGAAGAGCTCTACAGGAGCTTCATCCCAAAGCAGAACCACAGACCTCCAGCACAGCTTCATTTGCCAGGGACTTCTTTTTGTTCTTTCCACAAAAGATTTTGCAAAGGGACAAAACAGAAGAGGTGGAGGAAAACCTACGTGTTCTGGTTTCCCATCCACCTCCTGTAGCTGCCTTTGTGCACGACTCAAGGCAGTCACGTTAGACAATTCCACCTCTTTCTTATTTACATGTTTTCCTCTTTCTGCATCCCAGCTGGAGCTGTATTTAGCAAAGCACATGGCCACCATCCATTATTTTGGGGGGTGTTTACTCTTTCACATCAGCTTACATTCTCTCACGTAGCGTTTAAGCTGAAGCACTGGTATCAATTGTCTGCTGTTTGCAAGCAAATTAACCTGGCAAACAGATTTCAGATCCTCAGCTGCTGTAGAATAAACATGGCACTGGAGAAATCAAATTACTGCACAGGTTCAAGCAGCACAAAACAGCCCCAGAACTTCCCCTTGGTCTTTCTCTTATCAAATTCCCTCTCCAGATATTTCTAGCAGGATGAAAAGAAGGCCCTGAGCAGGTGCACTCTGAAGTCTCTCTCAGACCTGGCAACAGGGGATGAAAGTTGCTGCTGAGGTCTAGGTTGGGTCCTGGGGACAGGTTCTGTCTTGGGGGATGCAAAACCTGGAGATAAATGAGATTATTGGACACAAAAGGATTTTTTTTCACAATTATAATAATTAGCCATTGGGATAATCTCAGTGGCAGATTCCCCATCACTGGGCACTTTTACCATTCAGCTGGAGACAGTGCCAAGCCATCTTTTCTGGGCTGTACTTTTGCCAAGAAGGTTGGACCAGATAATCCCTGATGTCCCTTCCAGCTTGGTATTCTCTGATTCTGTGAAGTTGTGGAGGAAAGTGCAGCCATAACAGACTCTCATCACCTGGTGAGCTTGCAGCAGGATGGATAAATGATCTCTGACTGATTCTTTCAGAGCCAGACCAGTCATGTTCTCCTCCTGGGGTAACACAGCAATAACACGGCTTTTTGATCAAATGGACACTTAATATTTCCCCAGACAATTCCTCTCTGTGAGCTGAGAAGTGCAGTAACTCCAAAAGACACTCCAGCAACCTGAAACCCTGAGCTTCAGACTTTGAACAGACTAAATAAAAATCAGAGGGCTTTTCTTTTTCTTCAACAAAAACATATGTTCTCACCAGACGTTTTTGATGGGAAAAAAAATAACACATTTCCCAAACAGCTCTAGTTACTGCCGACAACTTCATTTCCCATCTCAGACACTGCTGTGGCAGGAATGTAAAAAGCAGAATTGATTAGACCAGATTAGGTTAGATAGGGAGCCTGGAGATGAAGAGCTGCTGCTGCTCTCTTTGTGCCCATTCGGGGCCATTAGCAACCTCCATCCCTGTCACCCAGGGATGCTGCCCCATTGCTGAATTCTGCTCTAAGTAGCTAGTCCATGTCTCTCAATTTCTCCCTGCAGTTTTTGTTTTCAAGCACATTTTTCCCCCATGTGTCCTTCCCCCAGTGGAGGTGGAGCTCCAGAAAAATGGCAAGGAATTTCTGTACACACAATTTGGCAACACACTTTGGGATCCCTTGGGATAAAGATTGCTAGATTGGTCTTCTTTACAATCACAAGGATGATGATGACTATCCATTTTCCCCTGAAAGCCTTTTTTTTCGTTTGTTTTTCTTTTTTCCTTTTCTTTTAATGCAATAACACTTCCTTGTAGCTTCCCCTGGGAAATCGATCTTTCCAGTGTAGCTTCACACTAGGTCACCAAAATAAGCTGGAAAGAGCCATTTTACCAGCCCCTCCTGTCTTCAGCATAAAACTACTATATCTTATTTGCTAGTGCATTAAGCTGGCTGAGAGTGGAGCAGGTTGTGGGTGCAATGCAGTTTGCTCTCTCTCCCTTTTTTTTCTTTTCCTGGATAATTTCATGGTCCATTAGTTTCCTGTAGCTGCTTCCCACAAACACACGCACATCACCACAGTGTAGGAGCTTCCCTCTCAGTACCACAGGGCAGAATTCACATGTAGCTGCCACGCTTGCTCCAGGGGCACGGGGAAAGCAGCTCAGCCATGTCCAGAGCAGGATCCCCAGGGATGCCAATGTCCAAAACAGTCAGAACGTGCTACGTGGAGATGCAGAATCGCTGAGCTCAGCCAGAGGGTGAGGACTGGTCCAGACTGACACTGTCCCAGCACAGTGTGGTTTACGTGAGGCCCATCTGGCACCCACTGCAGAGAAAACACAGCAGGGAGAAGGACTGGAGGGGGTTTCCCTGCCAGTGTTTTCTCACCATCCAGTCCTTCAGCTACAGCAGGAGCTGGAGCATCCCATCGCAATCCCTGCCCTGAGCAACCTCTGGGCTGCCCCAGCTCATCCTGAGAAGGCAACAGGTCCAGTGCCCACAGCAGCCTGCCCTTGCAAAGAGAGCAGCTGAAGCCTCATTAAGACTCCTGCTCTGGAAGATACAGTTTTGTGTGTCTTATTTTTAAATCACCTGGAGAAAAAAAACAACAAACAAAACAAACTGTGCATGAGAATTTTGCATCTGCATTTCATCACTCAGTTGCAAAACGTGCAGATTTGGGGAACCACTTGCCAACAGTGAAGTCTGTGCTTAGAAGACGCGAGTCTGAATTTTCAAGGAGAGACTTCCCAGTCCCTCATGAAAAGGCTGGGGGCAGCAGGGTGAGCAGCCCCCTGGACAGGCGTGGTGTGGGTGGAGGGGACTGATGAGATTGGTGTCTCTCCAAAACGAGAGCTTTTACTTGGAGTTCACTTTCTCTCTCTGACAATTGAACTTCGGGAAGAAAAAAAAAATGGGGGCCAGAGCAGAATGTGAATCCTGCAGGGAAAGGATAAAAATAAACAAAAAAACCCACTCCAAACAACCCTCAATGAAACAAAGGAAGGGGGTGGGGTGAGATCTGATGGGTCTAACACACAAAGAAATGTTATTCACAGGCATTATTGATTAAGTTTTCCTCACCAACACATACATAAATACTTATCTCTCAAACGAATAAGAGGCTCTGTAATGCTGGAGGGAAGGAGGAAAAAGATTATTGAAAACATCAGGGTCAGAGAAGCATCCGGCTGCAACAGATGCACTGAGAAGATAAACGAAGATGTCTTTGTCAACACATTGGTCTGCCAAAGACCAAATGTGATAGAAGGCAGTGACTTTCAGGCACTGGAAACCATGCTTGGACTTTGATAACAATGAAATAGAGACTGTGAAGCAGATCCTCACCTGGGCTAATTTAGTGCCAGAACCCTCATCACAGGGCAGCCACATCAATTTGCACCACCTGAGGATCCTGCTGGCTCCGGACAATGCAGCTCATCAGCAGCAGGGCAGAGGCAGAGATTTATGACAGCCTCTGTAGGGCACAGGAGAAAAGAGAAGAGCAGCGATGAATGAGATCAAAGGAGAAACAGAGGAATAGCAACTCTGACCCATGAGCACCCCAAACCTGCCTGACATCCTGGGAACCATCCCTCCCCAGCACCGCCATGCCTGTTGCCACACGGTGGAGCACACAGCTGTTTCTGGGATGGCTGGGCCATCGAGGAATTGTGCCATATCCAGTGACACTAGACCTGTCCCTTGAGCCAGCCCAGTGTCATGTGTGGCACCGTGCAAACCAGGGCTGGGACCCACACACCCTCCTCAAATGAAAGGGAGCAGAGAGGAAGATTTGGTGCTGAGCATTTGGTGATACCAGCCCAGAAGCTCTTGAGCCATCTGAAGGCTATGAGGAACCATCGGGATAATCCGTTCTGGCATCCAGCATCCCCATGGGATCACCTCATGCATCCTGCCCGGAATTCACATCTCCATCACCATGGCTTCCTCTCAGGGCAGCAGGGTTGTCTCAGGGATATTTCCAACCCACTCAGCACAACTCAGGTTTTACCTTTTTACAGCTACATCTCTGCATCTGCCACCACGCAGGGCAGAAACGCCCAGACGTACAGGCAGGATTCTTGTTAAATTGTATGTTGCAGTGGGTGTGTCGACAGCAAAGTTAAGAAGTGAGCTTCCCCCAGCACAGCGGCTTGGCAAAGGAGTGCTGGGCTTGCAGAGGTGTATGAGTGCAGGATTGAGGGTGCACGTGCAGCTGGACACACTACAGCTCTCCCAGAGAAGCTGTGGTGCTTCAGGTCCCAGCCATCAGCTCTGCCCAGCTGTCCCCAGAATCGGGTCCCCCCAAGCCGTCCCAGCAGGTCTGGGATTTTGCTGTTATTACACACACAGACAGACACACGGACACACACAGGGTGTGCTCCTGCCCCCTTTCATGGCAGCAGCCACGCACAGGCACTGGGTTCTGTATCCCCCATGCAGCTTCTCGTATCTCAGTTCCTCTGCCTGTGAGCAAGGACACAAGGTACATCCCTGAGGTCCCAGGCTGGCTGCGACACTTGGCAGTAGAAAAAAGGAGAAAAAAACAACAAACTCCATGTGTTCTCCTGGTTCCTCCAGCACAGGCAGCAGAGCTGCCGTTCTGCCAGGGAGTGGGAGCTCAGGAGCTGGAGCAGGGCAGCCTCTAGTGGCTGCGAGCCAGGAAATGTGGTCCCCAAACGCGTGCTGAGGGATGCTTGCTCCCCACAGCATCCACCTGAACAAGCCGCAGCCTGTGCTGCT
The DNA here is from genome assembly GCA_013397245.1 of Thryothorus ludovicianus. Taxonomy (NCBI): domain Eukaryota; kingdom Metazoa; phylum Chordata; class Aves; order Passeriformes; family Certhiidae; genus Thryothorus; species Thryothorus ludovicianus. The sequence continues at coordinate 1,476,704 of VZTB01010552.1, forward strand.
GGGCTGCCCCATAGCCCAGAAATATGGGTCCTTCTCCCTCTTTTACATCCCTGCCTCCCTGCTGCCACAGCCGCCTCTCAGATGCCACTTCCTGCTCCTCCAAACACCTCTGACCCCTTGCTCTGCCCAAGCTGCCAGAGGTACCCAGAGACACGTCCCAGACCTCACAGATGTGCCATGTCCACAGCACCTGCAGCATGCCTGGAATAGCTTCATGCCCAGCAGAGATTTGGCTGTGCAGCTGATTGTGGGTAGCTATTGGATCTGCAGCTGTCCAAGTGCTGGAGCTGGCTGTGACAGCAAATCCATCCAAATTCATTAATGTTCCATCTGGAGAAGCCTGGCTTTTTCTACTGCAGGATGCTCTGGCCCTAGGGGATGCCCAGGGGCCTGCACTGCACAGCGAAGCTCTCTCCAGAAACTCTTCTGACCAGTCCTAGGCCCAACATTGCACCTATGGCCAGAATCACAAATGCCTCCTTTGCTGTCTTGAACTCCCTCTGCCAACAAAACTTTGTCTTCCAGGTCAAAGATTCATGCCCTAAAGCCATCCCACAGGTTCATCCCAGGCCTTCAGCTTCCTCTCCCACAGGACACAAAAACGAGTAGAACAACTGAGCAGGACAAAAATCCTCCTGGCTGCCTCCAACCTTTCATCCCCTGCATTCACCAAGACATTTGTCCCTTTGTCATTGAAGCAGATCTTCTCTCACCAGCAGCACCTGCACCAAAGGACCTGAGTGCATCTTCTCCTGGAGAGTGTGCATGAGGACAGCAGCTGAGTGGAGTGGGAGGTGTGTTCAGCCAGACTTTTGCCTCCAGGAACACTCAACATTGTCTGTGCTGGCTCCTCAACACCAAGGCAACGGTGAAATTAATGGCTGTGCTTCTGAACGGGATTTAAACATTAATAATGAAGAGGGGACACAGCTCTACAAGGCACATTAGCAGCCATCCAGGGCTTCATTTGGCTCAGACAGTTACAAAATAGTGTGTGTAACACCAGGGTCCTCTTGTGATGGGCATCCATCTATTGGGAGTGGGATGGAGACGTGAGAGAGCCTGGAATATTCTTACCTCAAGTGTACCACACCAATCCTGTCTCCCCTTCACTCCCTTCCCTCAAAGCCATAGTGGGTCAAAGTGTAAGAGCATGGAAATATTGTGTTACATGTCTCCCCTGATGTTACACTGCTTTCCATCTCACACACAGATTACCTGATATGTTCCTAAAATTTCCTGTCCCTCTGTGACTGTGTTTGGCTGCTTGAAAGTACGCAAACATTTGTCTTGATCAAAACAGGAGAGGGGCCAAGGCAGTTAGTTTTGTTTCCACCTGAGCAGCTGTTCAGAGGAGGAGCAGGAGTTTCATCCAACTCACCCCATTCATCTGATGACAGCATTGGGGCACAATAAGATCAGAAATTCTGTGTTCAGAGGGTCTGGAAGCTCCCACAACACCCTCCCCTGACGTCAGCATCAAGTCCTTCCCCTATTCAGTGACACAACCCACACACCCTGTTCCCCTGCTCCCAGTAAGTTCAAGCTGCAGAGATGCTGCAGACAAATGAGCTCCCCAGGAGGCTGGTTTGGTCACAATCAGCTCACACACCTCAATGTCCCCAGACACTGAGACACATTCATTATCTGTACTGCATTGTGGCAGAGGTGTTCAAAGGCAAGGCCTCCTGACCTGAATCTGACAAAGTGTCCTCTGAGTTCTCCTTACTCATTTTCTGGTTGCTGAGCTTCTGAAGTCAATCTCAGGCCACAATTTTCAAGCTGTGTTCTATGATTATGAGGCACAAAACATCCCTTTTTTTAACTAAAAGCTTAGAGTAACAAGGATCTGTCTGAATCCAGATTCCAAAGCTTTGGAACAAATGCCCATTCTTGCAAACATCACAATAAAATTATGTGAGCAAGCGATACTTGAAATAACACCCAATTTATCTTCCTATTTCCCCTGTGTGATTATGGCTTTCATTTTGCTGGGGTAAAGAACCTTGAAAACAAATGAGTCAGTTTGATTTTTGTTTCATGGAAGAGTTCATTTCCTGGCTTCTTTGCTCACTTGCAACGTTCAGCTGACGGTCTGCAGTTCTCTGGAAAATTGAAAGACTTTTGAAACTTTGGGCTTTGTGGGACAGGAGGATGAGTTCCCAGAAACCACTTGCCCCTCCCCAATTCTGCAGTGGCATTCCAGTGCCTGTGGTACCTGAAGCAAAGGAGCACTGCCCTCCCACCTTTCCTTCTCCAAACCTTCCCACCACTGAACTCAACACAAGAGACAACTGAGAGCCTCAAAGTCTAGCAAGAGTTACCTGGCACATTTAAAGCATAAATAGCAAATAAACCACCTCAGCATCACATGGTGTGCTGCGGGGTGGCAGTGGAAGCTTGCAAGCCCTTACTCCTACTGTGTAACCCTGACCACTGTAAGGACACAACCATAGAGCATCATTTACACCCCAGAAATTTGAGAGGTCACAGCCTTCCACGTCATCCTGAGGAACAGCCTTGCATCCTTGGTCTCAAGCTCCTTGGCTTGCTTTTCAAGGTCACTCCACCAGGTGATGGAGCAGACCAAGGACTGTGGAACTTTTCCCTTCTCCAGACCTTTGGCTGTTTTCCTCCCTCCACTAGGTTTGTACTACAGACAGAAGCCTATCACCCTTGCCAGGAGGTTAATTGTATCTCAGAGCCAAAACTGGCACTGGGCACTGCTCTCCATACCTGCAGGGCCAGCCCTCCATATCTCCAGCCAAGGAGGATCTTGAAAACCTGTTCTCCTCTCTCAAATCCTCAGCACTTCTTTTCATCCTTGCAGAACAACTACACACTCACACAGTCTTGTTCAGTCCCGTGAGGAGATGTGGCCAATTTTACATTAAAATGAATGTACATACATAGAAGTTCTGATTCAAACACTTTCATTAGATTTAGTCACTGGCTCCCAAATACAAAATGATGATGACACCAATTCCTCTTCAGCCCAAGTGACTAATTGTCACACAGAGGCAATTAGGCTTAGTTAAATGATCCATGTCCCTTCAAAATAATGGTCTGTCAAACTGCATTCGCCCAAAATAATCTGGGATTGACTTGACAATCAAAATATCTATTTCTTCAAAATTAATACAAACCCAGAGTGCCTTGTTTCTCCACAGTGCAGCTGCAAAATGAAAAGTGCTTCCTCACTGTGCTTGGGGGAGGATGGGCTACACCAGAGAGGTGTGAACAGACAGTAGAAGGGAAGAAAAAAGAACTATCACAAACTACATGCCACTAGCAGAACACAGCTGCAATGGAGCTGGATAGGCTGCTCTGGTGTTTAGAAAACCTTCATCCAAAGTCTCCAGCACAACAAATAGCTGGAATGCAGGAAGATGGAACAGACAGGCATCTCTGCCCACCTCCACCAGACTGTTACGGAGTCCCCAAACCACCAACATGATTTTCCTGGTTGCACTCCAGGGGTAACATTCCCTTTCTGGGAGTTTCCCTCTAAAGAAGGCCTGCAAACAAAAAAGTTCTGTGGCTCTTGAGGTGATCCTGCAAAATCCAGGCCCCCTTCAGTCCTGGGAAGCAAATGGGCCACCTCATGGAAACGCTTTGAAGAGAATAAAATACTGACAGGATTGACAGCAAATTCCAGAGCAACCTGCACTCCCCCATCCAATATCCTAACCCAGAGTTAATAAGAACCAATCCTCAAGTTTGTTACCTGTTAGCCTCCACAGGGAGCTCTTACTAATTAAGTAGATTGGGTTAATTGGAAGAACCCACACAGACCTCCTGAAGAAGTAAGACCCAGGAATGAGCTCCCCCCATTCCTGTGATCCCATACCACCCCACAAGATGATTTTTTAGCACATCCACTACAGTGGAGTTAGCCACCTCCATGGGACCCCAGTGAAGGATGTCCTGGCAGTTTAGCTAATTTCTACATCACCCCTCAAATTGTGCCAATGCAATTTCCATCCACTCTGAACAGCTCACTGCACCCAGCTCTGAAAAGGGAATGACAAAGTAATTACCCTCGTTAATGGAAGCAAATATTCCATCCTGCCTGTCTTACTGCCTCTTCCCACCCCCGAGGGCTGATGGCAGAAGGTGCCACAGAGCCATCTGAGCACAGCTTTTAACTTGTCTGCATGTGCATCCCACTCGCTCACACCCAGTCTTCCTCAGACAGCAGATGCATGAAGGTGTCTCTTCAGGGACTTTCCCAAGTGGATTCTCACGTGTCTGAGGCTGTTGAGTTTACCCCTTGGAGACACCAATTTGGTTCTTTCTCTTCTACTTTTCATTGAACTGAAGAGCAATTTGACATCTTTGAGACTATCAATTGGCTGAGAGTGCCTGGTGCTGGGGTGAGACACAGGAGGCCAAGCCCCTTAGCTCATTCCTGGGACATGAAGCTGGAAATGAGAGATTTCACATTCAGAGCAAATTACCACCAGGTAAGAAGTGTCACTGCCTCCTCCTGAACCATTGGTCCATCCCACACAATTTATTCCTCTGTGCAACTGCTGAAATCAGTGTGGAATTAAATCAGACATCCCAGGGGAGACTGACCCTTATGTTTATGTGCTGGATGAGCCCTTGCCAGCAGCAGAAGATGGGGGAGGGATCCCTGAAGTCTGTGTGATGTTGTGTGTGTGACAGAAGAGAGTCAGACCTGATGATGCCATAGGTCTCCAACTCCTGTTCTTTACAGTGAACTCAGCAGCACAGTAATGCACAGAAATAGCTACTTACTACTGGGAGAGATTTTTCACCAAACTGTCATTTCATCTGTGACTGTCTGGGCTGATCTGCAAATTATGAGTGCAAAGTACCTCTGAGGAGATGGAATAGAAACAGTTCTCCACTGTAAAGCTAAAAAATCACTGACCCTTTAAGGGATAGTGGGTTATTCATGCTAGTGCTCATGGCATGTTATAATCACTCTCCCCCAGCTTCCCCTCCATGTCAAAAGGAGATTAATTACTTGTATTCCTCATTTTTAAATGAAGAAAACAGACCTATTACTTCTGCTCTAGCTAAGCCTCTCTGCTCCACAGGTACCAGTAGCTTTAGCTCTTAGGCTAAATGGATTAACATGCCCACTCAAGCACAGAATGGTTGCTTTCAATTTACTCCGAAATCCAAGGCTTCCTTAAATCACACACAGTGACTCAGCCAGGCCTCCTAGCTCTGGGTCTCCAGCCCCTGACACCCTGGGGCTCCTACAAGTTCTGAGACCTCAGCAAGGAGAAGAACCACAGCTCCAAGCACGGATGGAGGTGGGCAGTAAGGTGTTAAACCAGGAGCTGCACTAGCTCTCCCCCTTCTGCAGTGGAGACTTCATCCTTTATTTATGGGCCAGCCTTCTCTGGATACAAGACATTTAAATTTTTCAGCAAGGTCTATGTCCCATCACCCAGGGCAGTTTAAATTTTCACTCATCTTGCACAGACATCAGCGCAAGCATCAGCAGGGGCATAGTAATTACAGCAGGAAAAGGATGAAAATAAGAGTCAGTTCTGCAATGATAATCCCCTATGTAAAATGGAATGATGTTCATTTTACAGGCTGAAAATGATCAGCCTGTTGCACTCAGCCCTGCCTGAACAGAGCAGAGACTTTAAAGGAGCTCCTCATTAAGGTGCTGTCTCAGCCAAAGGACATCGCTGCTGGAAACAGCCACCGAACATGAGAAAGCCCCAGGTAGCAATCACCTGGTTGTGAGCAGGATGTGACCAACAAAGTCTGGCTCCTCACGAAAAGGCAGCCCAAGAACAGAACATTCTTTGGCACAGGGGTCTCCAAACAGAGATGCGAGATGTCTCCACGTAGGGTGCTGACATCCAGCTCTTCAGGGCTCGAATTTTCAAAGACTTGTGAATACCCAGCTCTGAGACAGCAGAGGAGTTGTTACAGTCCACAGGAAGTCCTCTGGCTTGCTGCCTCCTGTCACCAGCCACACTGAGAGCAGAAGCCACCACTGCCCCAGCTGCCAAAAGAGATACTGACTACCAGACTATGTCTGATCATTAGGCACGCTCAGACAGATTGGCTTTAAGTGTCAGAAAAGGTTCAGGCTCCTAGTAGAAGCTCCTGGGCAATTTTCACGGCTCAATATAACAATTTGCTCGCAGATAATGTAATGGCAGAGAGAAGAAATGCTGTCTGAGTGCTGAAGAGGAGAGCTGGTCATTGCCTTGCCATTCAAGGCATCACTCCATGGTCATTTTCCCAGATTTGATTCAAGTGGCTGTTATTGCTGGGGGAGAAGAGACAGACTCTGAGCTGCACAAGGACACGTGCCCAGCCAGAAGGGAGAGTAGAGAGCACAAGGGCTGCAATCCCCCCACACACAGCAGGGCTGCTGCAAGGACACAAATGGAACTCCCACATCCAAACCCCCACCCAGGAAACCTCAGCTGCTTTTCCTTGCATTCAAAGCCACCTACCCTCATCCAATGGAGCTGCACTCTTTCCTTTTTCCCATCTGTCCCAGACACTGCTCCACATTAGAGGGCTGCACATGGTCACCAAGTGTTGTGAATTCCCTAGAGGAGTCCTACACAAAAACTTCTGCTCACAGGCCACCATAGCAGAGGGAAAGGGGATGCCCCTGGGAACTCCACTGGGCACTTCTGGAAGTGGAGGCAAAAACTTTGTTTTTCTTTCATGTACTGGAAGGCTTCTAATTGCACTAGACTCTTTCTACGAAAAGGATGTAATTAAAAGTGAATGGTTCCAAGCCTTTTTTCATCATGAATATTAAATAAAGATAAACATTACATCAATATTAATTTAAGCAGAAACAGAAAGTGAAAGGCAGGACTTGATCTCAGCTGACACTTCAGCATTTTATAGATGAAATCACACAGCTAAGAAGTGAAAAAATTACTCCAAAAACCAATCAAATGAAAAAAACCACAAGACATTTCTGACCTTGGCAGAAAGCAGATGGGACAGGCTGGAAGTGACAGCCACCCCATGCTGTGCCCTCCTTCATCATCTAGTTCCCAAAGTTAGTTACTTCAGAGGAAGGTACAGGACATTCCCAGGCTGAAAATTCCAGCACTAAGTGGCCCAGGAGCTGGGATTCAGATCAGCTTTGCTCCCAGCACTGGTGCACAAGTGTTTGCTGGAGTCACTCCACAGATGCACAGTCCGAACTGGGGGCTCTCATTGACTACACCAAAAGCCCATCGTGCTCCAGTACTTCTGTGGGGAGATCCAAACCCTCTTGAGTGGGCCAACCCCTCCCCTTGCAGTCTTCTAACACGTTCAAGATTTTTCTCACTTGGAAATGGATCTAAAGTCACATTTTCCATTCAGCTTCTCCTTCTTCTGCTCACACCTTTTGTTTCTCTTGTCAGCACTTCCCAAGCACTGATGAGACATGAAGCATATCTCACCACCAGCACCTGCTGAAGGCAGCTGGATGGTTCCTAAGTCTCTTATTAAGGTTGCTGGAGTCTCATCAGAGACCTTTCTGTGTGGGTTTGGTCTCTTTATTACTGTTTATAGCATAGTAGCAGACAGGATCTTCACCCACCCACACTAGCTATAGACACAGCTTATCCCCTGCACATTGTACCCTCTGGCCTCCACTCATCACAGACTGACTTTCCCCAGGGAGCCCAGACTGAGAGCTGAACAAAGATCTGTGTGTCCCAGCTCAGCCCCCACAAGGACTCTAAGATACCATTAAGGAGAAACCAGACACAGCTGGCTTGCACGGAAGTCCTCCTTGGCAAGTCAAGCCTACATCCTTCTCCTGCAGGAGGTCACAGGTGCTCCCACCCACATCACCTGGCTTTCCTAAGGACCAGGCACACCACACCTCACCCAAACTGCATCCCTCAGCTTTCTGAGCAGCTTCTCACACTCCTGTGTGCCCCAAGCCTGATGGAAACAGCAGAGGAGGGAGACACAGCAAAGGAATCATGGGGGGAAGTCTTCCCAAGGTCCAGAATAATAAAAGGACTCTCAGCTTCTCTGTAGCTATTTATGCAGTTTCTAACTGGTCTGAAGGCAAAACCAGTGCAGCTGTGTCAGACCAGCGAGCACCATGAACCCCCAGCTTCCAGCCATCCTCAGCACCCTGCTCTGGGAGGGGAGCGCAGTCAGGAGCTGTGCCCCAAGACTGCAGAGCTTTCCCTGAGGTGCAAAACTGATGTTTAAATTTCTTCTGTCTGTAAGCAGGGACACAGTGTGTCTGGGTCAGTCTGATGGTGGCTTCAGACTTCTCTCTTCCCCAGTCTGCCCCTGCCTCTCCCCTGCACAGGTAACGTGCTCTGGGTACCTGTGCTCTGCCCAGAAGCAGCCACGTCCTGACAGCTGAAATCACCCGTGTGCAGTCAATTTGTTGTGCTACAAATGTTCAATGACAATTTTTTGTGCTCAAATACACTCCCAAAGAGCTCACTCATGAATGAATAATGCAGAAATTGCTCTCCACAAATTCAGCCCAGGGCACCATCCTTCTCTGCCCATTGCTGCCCTCAGGACTAACAACCTTCTGCTTTTCCCAAACCTATGGCTCATTGTCAGCTGAATTTTTATATCTTGGAGGGCTCGGTTGGAGCATGAGTGAGAACCAAGATGTGATTTGAATGACATTGTAAATGTTGTTGTCCCTAAAAGCACAAGCCACAGCAGATTTTGAAGATAACTAACAGCCCATTGCTGAGTCTCATATATCCAGGTGAGCTGTTGAAATCAGCCCCCCAGCCCCTCATACTCCTGTCTCCAGCTATGTGATCTATAAACTGTGTTCATCTCCAGCCTACAGAACAGGTTATGCATTGCCTGCCATTCTGCACACCTCCTAAAGACCCTTGGTGAGTGATTAACGGGTTGGAATGAGGGCAGAGCTGCTGTGTGTTGATAATCCTCCACAGCAACACTCACAAAGTCCTCATGAAGAACAACAGCTCCCGAGCTGGTTCAGAGCAGTGCACAGAGGCAGGCAAACAGCTCACAGTCCTCTTCTGCACCCCTCAGTCCCTGAGTCCTCTTCTACTTCCCTGTCTGTGCATAACCACGAGTTTCCAGTCTTCCTATTGCTGCACCAAGGGATGGCCAGAGGAAGGGTTGAATATCCAAACCTTCCTTGGGAGGGGGTGCTCAGAGGGCTGGGGCAGCTGGCCTATAAGTTTGCCACACGAGAGGCAGCAGTTTGGGATGCACATTGACCAGTTAGTGGCACAATGGTCTCGACATTTGTGTTGTCATTGTGTCAATGGTTCAGCCCTGGACAGTCATCTCCACTGTGAGAAACTGAGGCAGGGGACATCAGGCCTCTGCCGTGGATGTCACACTGTGTGAAAGGTGCAAGGCACACACCCAGAAGTGTCTGTGGGGGCCTGGGGGTCTCCTCAGCAGTAACACAGTGTGCACCAGTGTCAAAGGATGTGTCTGAGACACCTTCTCCTTCTTGCAACATCCCCATCCTTCTGCCTTGCCTTCCAGCCTCAGCAGCTCTTCAGCAGCCCAGCTGCCATGTTCCACCCCAGAAATGGGAAGCAAGAGGGATGATCCCTGGAGTGACTGAAAGGCCCTACAAACATGTGGGTTTCCATGCTGGTAGCAGCAGTTTCCCCTTGTGGCCAGGAGGAAATGAGTCACTTGGCACAGATGTCTGTACCAGCTGCTTCATCACTGAACCAGCCCCAGCACCAGGACTTGCCCAACAGTTTTGGCCTCAGCAAGTCCAGAAGCAGTGGATGTCACCATGACATTTCTCTGTGCACCAGATCTTGTCTGGGTCATTTTCTTTTCAGGCCATGTTACTTGGGATGGCAAACATTGTGAGGACGTCATCAGCTTTAAAAATGCTTCCTACCACAAGCACAGACAGAGGCCTGAAGCATAAATTTCTGTTGGTAGTGGCACACATGTGCAATATCCCCAGCACCAGTGACACGCAGCAAATTGCCTACCTACCCCTGCTCCACCAAGGGCCAAATGGCACCCCCAGGAGCCACCACCCATGACAAATTGCTCCCCAGTCACCATTCTATGTGGTGCCATTATAACCTAGACCCCATGGAGCAGGTGAACTCAACACAACACTCTCAGAGGCAGGATTGTTCAGTGCTGCAGCTAACAAAGACCTGAAGGCTTCCACACCCATCAGATCCTCATCTCCATGTCTAGAAATAACTGCAGCCATGCAGGAGAGAGGGCTTCCCCTTTGGGGAGCTTCGGGAGGTCTGAGAAAAAGTGGACACTCTGTAGAAGGAAGCTTTGGGTTCCCCAGGGCATTGATTCTCAGGCTTCCCAAGAGGAGAAAGAGGCTGAATTTAGGGTAGACAGTGACACACTTGGAGCAGGGGCTACAGGGAATTGCAATGAACCCTGGGCATGTGAGCAGGGGCTGGTGCTATCAGGACCAGCAATGACTTATATCATGGTCCAACACCTACCAGCTTCAGCAAGGCCAAGCTTTTGGAAATGAAAAAAAGAGAAGGAAACAATGCTCTGGCATTTTTCTGTGTCTTGTTTTTTCCAGCAAAGTAAGGTCCTGTAAACAAACTGTTGTCTGAGCTCAGTTGGCTCACATTATCTGTGCTCGGGAGCACAGCTCAGCCCCCTCCAGCACCATGGATTTGCTATCATCCCCTGCCACCCACATAATCACTTCAGTCACACCACGCTCTGTCCCACTGCAATTTCACAGCTGCTCTGTCAGGGGGAAATCACAGCGATTTGGGCTTGTCTGAAAGCATTACAGCTGTGCTCTGCCTGCTAAGAGGACACTGGTTTGCACAGAGGGACTGGTTGTGGTGTGACCCTTGCAGGGTGCAGAGCTCCCCAGTGACTCATTTGCCACCAAGAAAAGTGCTTAGACAAAAAAAAAAAAACAACCCTGAGTCTGGGCACCTAGGGAGGGAAAACAGAGCCCTCCTCATGCCAAGTGCTCCCCTGAACTGGGGAGGGTGTGGGGCATCACGTTATGGGGCAGGACCGGGTTTCAAAGCCTGTCCCTATGCCAGGTTTTTCTTGTGTTGCTCAAAATAAATTTCAAAGGTCTTTTTCTCTCAAAGGTGTGCAAGAGATGCTCTGCTGCTTGCCTCTGTGGGTACTAAGTGCCTCAGCCCTTCACAAGTCTTATGCTTGTCCTTCAACAGTAGTGTGGGCTCAGCCAAGCCTGTGTCCTGCCGGGTGGACGATGCCTCAGCACCTCAGGTCTCACATTCCCAAAACCACTCATGGGCTTCCCTTCCAGTGGAATACAAAGGAGAACAATGACAAAACATCCATCAAAGTCAGGCCCAGCACACATGGTTACACAGCATCACTTTGTGATCCCAGCCCCTGCATCACTGGCTCCTGACAGATCTGGCAGCTGTCAGGAGACACTGATGTAGTGGCTGGGATCCAGACAAGAAGGGATATGTTTGACTTGGCCAATCGATGACACAACATCCTGATTTCTCTGGTTTTATTTTAATGTTATATGTGTTTTTTCCCCTCTGTGCACCCTTTTGGAGTCACCCAAGTATCCCTCAGTTTCAGCAGGTGGGAATGTCTGGTTGCTGAAACACTCCTGATCATCTCATGCCAGTTGAGAACATGCTGTGACAGTCAGGGCACCTCCCGTGACCTCACAGTGAGCATGTAGAGGCAGAGGATGGGGCAGAAAATGAGATAAGGGGCTCAATATTTCCATCCACAGCATCATGGGTCTGATTCTCTCTCACAGCCGAGCAAAGCATCGATTTATTGAATAACCACTGGGCTGTGCTGAGAGTGCACGAGATTTTTTTGAGGTACCTTCCAGTGGAAGCTGTGTGGCACCTCAGCAGGTTACCTCTGCAAGGGACTGTGGTGTGAGCCTCCCCGCAGGGCAAGTGCCGGAAGAGAGCCAGCGCTGTCCAGGGACAGGAGGGAAGTACCCGTCCCAAAAGCCATCTCACCTGAATGTTTTCTCCTTATCCAGTCCCCAGGAGAGAATCACCCTTGGGAACTGCTGCCAAGGAGCGTTTAGAGAGCCCCGGAGCGCGGCGCATCCCCGGCCCGCCGTGCCGCTGGCCACCGCAGGCAGAGGCTCAGGTGCCATCTAGTGGCCCTCGGGTCCCCGGGGGACACACGGCCATCCCCGGCTCCCTGCAGCGAGCCCTGCCCTGCCCGCCTCCCCCTCTCGCCGCTTCCCAGCTGCTCTGCCCTCTCCTCCACCCTTTGCCATCACCCCACAGCCTCCTTTCCCACCTTTGTGTAGCCTCCTCCCCCGATCTCCACCTTCCTTCTTTTTCCCGCTGTCTCACAGCCCCCCTTTCCCATACACCCTCCCTTCCCTCCATGCCGGATCTGGGCTGTGGTCGCCTCCCCTGGGGCTGTCACACCGAGCAGCAGGCTCCAAGGGAAGGCAACGCAAAGCCACTGAAGGACTCAGCTTCTCCCAGGCTCACAAAGCAGGAAAATGGCTTTGGTATGGGACTGTCTGCCCTGTTCACACTGCTGAGCGCCTCTGCTGTCACCTCCATACCCTGTCCCCCCTCCCATGACATCCCCAAGGTGACTCTAGCAGCCTCCCCAGCATTGGAGCTGCACAGGAGCTGCAGCAGTGGTGCTGTGGGTCCCCTCGCAGCTCCCCCAAGGGTGGCTTCGGTGGGACCTTGTCAGTGGCAGGAGCCACGAGGGGGCTCCAGGAACCCAGCAGAGATGGGGGAGAAATGCCAGGAGCAGGGCCTGCATCTCCTGCAACATTGAGGAGAGACGTTGAGAGCAGAGCTCCCATTTCCTGGAGAATGAGATTTTCTCCAGCATCCCAGGGGGAGGAGAGCAGAGAAGATGCCACAGCTCAGAGCAGGAGCAGGATCTGCCAGCACTTTTGCCTGTCACATACATCATGACAAGCAGCAGTGCACACGTTGCAGTGTGCCCAACATGCTTCACTGCCAGCTCTGTGGTGTGGGCTGTGCTGGCCTGACCCAGAGGGCAGCATGGTCACAAACATTTGCAAGATATTGGTTTTCAGTGTGTGACCATTTATACCAGCCACAGATTCACCCCACAGTGTTATTCCTGTGGGTCCACACTTATCCCTCTCATCTGTTTTATCCGTCTAGCTCCACTCAGGGTTGGAGTATTATTTCAAGGAGGTAATTTTGTCCCTAGCATTAAAGAAATGCTTTGGAAAGCACTGCTGAGCTCAGTCTTTGTTGAGCATCATGGACATAAAGAAGTAATTCCAGAAATGATCTCACCAAGTAAGGGAGACATCGGTGAGAATGCAGGTCCAAGCCTGTTTGCTGATCTATCACAGTCTGACTCTCCTGTTCCACCAGCACCTAGGGAAGAAAACACTCCTTCCTAAAAACTCAGCATGCCCACTCCAGTGACTGCATGGTGAAAATATTTTTCCAAGTGCCCCAGTAAGGTGGGACAAGGCTCCAGAGTGAAGTGGTGCTTCACTGCCAGCTGTGAGCCAGCTGGGTGTTTCAGATAAAGAGCAGGCAACAGCACACACGAGACCCTTGCCTGGCACCCTGCCTGGACAGCACCTGGAGAACCTCCTCTGGTGACCTTTTTTGCCTTCACTCTTCAAGGACACCTCACACAGCCATGTGAGTGTCCAGGCCTGGCAGTGATGAGCCCTCCTCTCTCTCAGATGGCAATAACTCTGGAGAAGGCACTGCAGCCAGAACAGCTTCTGCATCACCTGCGCTTTGCAGTTCCCATCAGCCTCCCCACCAGCAGACACTGCAGCACAGGGTTTATGTTTATACAGAGGGCAATCAGGGCTGATCTGCTGTAACCCAGGGAGGCAGTGCAATTAGCCAGGCCAGCTCATTAGGGCTCCAATAGGACTCATTTGGAGATCAGATTCCCTTACTAGAGGATTCAGCAATGTAGGTGTTGGGGCTGTTTGGAGCAGGAGGCTGCAGACAATTTTAAGCACAGCAGAATTGAAATTGTGGCCATGTAGCCACTGCCCCTCCTAAACTCCACTGCTCCTAAACTTTCTTTAGGAGCCCACAATGTCTCAGGTAAGATTTGGTTAGGAAAAAACTGAGTCCTGAGCTGGCTAATTTTCAGGAAGTTATGATTCTGCATGCCAAGGGGGTTGGGGGATGGGGACAAGCACTGGTTGAAAACCCCTAGGATTCAGTAGCCTAGCAGGGAAATCAGCTCAAAGGGCTGCTGATGGGATCTGCAGTGTCCTGCCTCTCGGGCATCCTCTTCTGCCTTCCAGAGCTTACATGGTCAGCATGGATGCTCTAAACCCATGCTGCATTCACCAACATGGTCCAAAAGCATGTAGAGCTTCTGTTACCACCTTACATCCCAGCCTGGCCTCAGCATGTAAACACTGGCCTTGACCCAAGGTGATTTGTCCTGAAAGAAGTATCAGCAGGCAAAGAAAATCTCACTTCAGAATTAACATTGCCCCTGAATTAGAGAAGCTGTTCCAAAAAGCTATAGAAGGCTGCCGTGATGGAAAAATGAATGCATGAAGGACCCACCCTGCAGAAGAGGCAGGGAAAAAATAGATCACAGTGTATTCAGGGCTCAGACAAGACCACACTTGCCTGCAAAAATAAATCCTTGCATTTGACACATTGCTTACATATTAATTAGTTTGATCTTCTTGCCTGGGTGTGCTAGCATGAGTGAGAGCTCATGTCTGTATAGTGATAGGCTGTTAAAACTTCCCAAATACAGCTACAAATTATGGCAGACTGAGATCTCTTTTCTCAGGGCTTTTCTCCTGCTTTTCTAGTGCTTTTCCACCCATATTTTTCTATTTTATTTCACTGTGTCTCTTAGGTACCATTTCCTTCTAGTGCAGAACCAGAGATTCACAGGAACGAGAGAAGCAGCTTCTGCACAGGAAGCCAAGGAACCATAACCCCCCAAAACATAAATATAATAAATGGAAAAAGAAAATTTTACTTTTTTTTCGCTCTATTCCCTTCCCTTCCAGCCTCTCTAGGATTGCTGGAGGAGGAAAGCCTGTGCAGGGGCTGGAGGCATCATCGCCCCTTTAACGCCAGCGCCACAGCCTGACATAAGCGAGCTGTGGAGTCCGGGAGAGCTGGGAGCTGCTGCTCCAGGAGTGGTGCCAACACATCCCTGTTTCCCTGCCTCTTCCCAGCCCTTGTTTTTGTGTGCCTTTTAACATGCCGCATGTGTATCCGTGCCTGCCAGCGGGTATCTGCGGGGTTTACATTAACCAGCTCAAGCTGAAGTTGGTAAACAGCTATTAAAGTTTTGCTCCTCATGTGTCTGAGGAGATTTCTGAATGAGGGAGTCGCTTGCATCCTTTGACGTCCTACGTGTTTTTCCCTTATTTGCAGCCCAGATAGATCTTCTTCCCAGTTAGCTATGCAGAAGGGAGTTTGGGTTGGTTTGTGCCTGGCACAGGGAGGGAGATCAATCTCCCGTGGCTGAGCAGGGAGTGTTCATGTTTTTACCTGTTTCCTGAACAGGAGGGAGTCAGGCTCAAGTCCTGAAACTTTAGTGTTTCAAGTTTTCACTCCTGAGCAGAGTCCACTTTAAAGCTGCTCTTTTGCCCCGAGAGAAAATACTGAATCTGGCAATTCCTCCGTTCTACAGGAGGATGCAAATTAAGGCTTGATTTTATTCAGACTGTCACAACTCCAAAGTTTCTTGGAAGCCGGATCCCCATCCCAAATGCTGCTCGGCACTAAGCAGAGATGCTGAAAGCAATTCCCGAGCGTCGATCCCAGCGGCAGCACCACCACTAAAGCTATTTATCCCCGCACAAGGCTTTTTTTTTTTTTTTCACACATTCTTGCCTTCTGTTTTTGCTGGAGCCTCAGACCCTATTGAGAGGCAAATTTTAGCCATCTGGCAAAGCAGGCTGGGGGGGTGAATAAAGAGAGAAAACACAATGTGCACGGGCACACACACACACACACACACACACACACACAGAAAACTCTGGAGATTAGGGAAGACAAAAACTCCGCTGAATGCTGGAGCGCAGGGCAGCCCCGCGGCGGAGAGGAGGGAGAGGCGGGCGGGGAGGAGGGCTCGGATGCGGGCAGGTCTGCCTGCCTGCCTGCCTGCCTGCCTGGATGTGGGGAACGGCTGCAGGCACGGGAAGGCGTGACCTGCATGGAAAATGCCAGACAGCTCCAGACGCACACACACATAGGCGCACACCCGCTCGCAAATCTCCGGACAGAGATAAGGCGGACAGCGGAGCGCTGGGAGAGAGGCAGCGCCGTCCCCCGCCAGCGAGCCATCAATCCTCCGCACCCAATCCGCCGGGAAACTCTGCCAGCAGCAAAATGAGGTGAGTGGCTCCGCGACGGGCTGAGCCCGGGCTCCCGCACTCCGCGGTCTCAGGGCAGGGGGGGCCGTCCTGCCGAGGAAGGTTTCTCGATGATGACCGCGGCTCCAGTTCCCCTGTCCCTGAACGAACAAGGCAATGCTCACGCCCTGGCTTCGTGCCGCAGCCCAGCCTGCACGCCGGCATCCCGGCAAGGCCAAAGGGACATCCCGGCACGGGCACCGCTGTGCCACGGCCGAGGGGAAAAGGTATGAGCGAGGCCTTCGGGTTTCTGTGCACACCACGGTCGTTTATCACTTTTACACGAGGTTGAGACTCTCCTGTCATGGGGAAGAAGTTTGATGCTGTTTTGCCTCCCCTGCTTCGGGGAAACCAGAGCCGTACAAGAAGACAGCCTGTTGAAGTGGAGGAGGTGATGCCCATTTACACCAGCTCAGCATCCAGCCCCATGCATGTACTCTGACCAGAGGAGTAACAGTTCTTCCCTTCACACATTTTTGTGGTTTCAGAAAAGCTGTCAGAAAAGGGTATGTTCAACCTCACTCTGCTTGAAAGAAAAATCAATCCAAATTTCTCAGCTTCCACTTACTTGTCTTTGTAACGAAGAGCTGAGAAAAGTGATGGCACTACACAAATGAACTCCAGAAATTTACTGCCCTGGTTTTGAAAGAACACAGACAGGTTAAAAATAATCCACTAATGCAGCTTCAATTTCCTCATCAGCATACCTAAATCAAGCCCTGATTTTGAAACCAGGTGTACATGTATGTGTGAGTAGTTCCAATGTCTGTTGCACACACCTACAAGCCTTTGCCAGGCCTTAGTGCCTATTTTAGAAATTTTAGTCTCTAATGGCTCTTATTTCCTGCGTGTTTCTTTTCCTTTGTATGCTCCACTGTGTGTAAAGAACCTGAGGTCTGCTCCCCTTTCTGGGTCCTAAGCAATAGCACAGGCTTTTGTATTCACACCTCCAGCACAGGTGATGTTCTCTCCTTGCACAGAGGAATACTCAGTTTATGCCCCCTTTCATGGCAAATGAACCTCGAGGCTGGTGTGAAGTCAGCTGGACCACCACAGATTTACCTGTTTTCTCTGCCCTCCCTTGGAATAAGTAAATTGGTAACAAGTTGGGACAAAGTCTTTAGGCTGAGTTTTTTTAAAAGATGGGTTTGAAGACAAAACGTCTTTATGGATCTCAGCCTCTGCATGCTTCTCCATTTTGGGGAGAAGAGAAGAGAAGAGAAGAGAAGAGAAGAGAAGAGAAGAGAAGAGAAGAGAAGAGAAGAGAAGAGAAGAGAAGAGAAGAGAAGAGAAGAGAAGAGANCTAAAGGAAGTACAGAGAAGAGAAGAGAAGAGAAAACAAGAGAAGAGAAGAGAAGAGAAGAGAAGAGAAGAGAAGAGAAGAGAAGAGAAGAGGGTAGAGTGTAACATGCAGGATTGCAAAGCTGAGGCCTGGTTCCATCTTTGCCCAGCTCCAAAGATGTGTGCAGTTTACAGAGAGCTAATGATCCCAATTTGGCAGGATGAGGCAAATAAAAATAAAAATAAAAAATAATAATGATAATGATGATAATAATAATAATAATAATAATAATAATAATAATAATAATAATAATACTTAGCAGTTATTGCCATGATGCTTTCACTAAATTGATTTAGGAAGCATCATTATTTTATTAAGCATGCTTATGTTTATTCTTCCATTAATGGAAGATTTGCCCACCAGAGCTCCATTAGTTAATGGATGTGTTGCCAATGGCTGCTGCTCCCAGAAGCATGGGAAACACCGAGCTCCTGATGGCACTTCAGGCTGGCTGGGAGCTGTGGAGGTGCCTTTGCATCACTTGTGGCACCTGTGGCACCCCCCTTTCCAAGGGACTGTCCCCTCATGCAGAGCCTACCTCCACCTCCCAGGGGTTGCTCATGGTGCCATGGTGCTGCACCTCCTCTTGCACGATCCACTTGGGAAAAGAGAGGAGCATTCCACAGGTATTGTCCCTGCCAGAGTTTAATTTCATCTCCTCGCGTGTGTGTTCCAGGTACCCCCTGGCCTGGCCCTTCTGTGCCTTGCTGCTCTGCGTGGTGGATGCCGTGGAGCTGACAGACATGTTTGGGGAGATCCAGTCTCCCAACTTCCCCGACTCCTATCCCAGTGACTCGGAAATGACATGGAACATCTCTGTGCCTGATGGATTTAAAATCAAGCTGTACTTCATGCATTTTGACTTGGAGTCATCCTACCTCTGTGAATATGACTACGTGAAGGTGAGCTGGGGCATCTCAGGGCAGATGGTGGGGTAGACAGCAGAGCTGCTTGGCCAGCTGAGAAAGGGTATTGCTGGAAAAGCTGGGAACAAGACAGTTTTCCCCATTTTATTTGGTTCAGGAGTTGTCAGTCCAGTGGACCACAGGGAGAACACAGGTAAGCTGGCAGCATCCACTGGACCAACAGTGACAGGGATACCAGAATCAGAGCTAACCCACAGAGGAACAAATTTCTGAAAGTATTTGGGCACCTAATTCTTACTGCACCCAATGGTGTTTCCACACCTATGGGCTGATAAAACAGCTGGGGCTCAACACCAGTTCGTGCCACTCTGATGCCAGCAAGGAGAACCCCTGAGCTGGGCACACTTTGTCAGGCCATGGCTGTGGTGGCCTCTTGTAGCCAGCCTGGATCTCTGGCCACGCCTTGCAGGCTCTTGGGGCACCCCGTCCAACCCCATGGGAAGCAAAATGGAAAGGTTGGACCTGAGCTTGAGGCTACTATGGAGGTTTCCAGGGAGCTGTCATGGCCAAAACCTCCAAATCTTTCAGTCTTCACTGCTGGGGGTTACCCACCCAAAACTGTGGTGGCCACACACCACAGTGCCCCAGAGCAACCTTGCCTTTGACCACAGGTTTCTCCAAACAGAGCTCTCCTTCACATCCAGGACAAGGGCAGCTCTCTATAGCTCTCTGTATCTTTGAAAATGCCCAAGTGTGGAGCTTACAGCAGTAGCAAGCAGGTGCTTTCTAGTTTGCCTGACTGAACATATCTTACATCATCACCCAGGACAGGCTCCACCCTGCCCCTCCACACAGAGGCTGGTGGAGCTTGCTCCCAAGTCTGGAGCCATAGAACTTGGCCCTGGTGCTAGTTGCCAGATAATTGAAATTATTGTTTTATTCTTACCCTAAGAAAACAAAGCGAACATTTGTGTGTTTTTTCCTCTAGGATCTGTTGCTCCCTGCTTTAATTTCCCCTTTGTGCTGGCACTCACTCTGCTACTAACAGCTCTCATTGAGGTTTGATTAGCTCTTTCTGCTTCTCCTGGATCTTCTCCAAGCACAATGGCCCAGGGACATATATAGAGATAAAAAACTTTAAAACCCCAATAAGCTCAAGGAACAGATTTCTTGGAAACTTTCCCCATTCCAAATTTACCCCTCCTCCCGCCCTTTAACTCCTGCTCTTTTTTCCTTTTTCATAAGGCTCCCTGTTCTTTGGCCATGGTGCCAACTTGGCACCACCTCTCTCCCTGCCTCTGGATTTCCATAAGAAGGCGGTATTCTTCACAGGGATTTAGACCTCAGCTGTATAAATTCGCTCAGGGCTGTAACTCAGCTTGTGGAGCCTCCACCACAGAATTACACTTGGAAAGTGATGAAAACGGATGGATCACAGGAGATCCAGAGGTTACTCTGCTGGGTAAGGGTGCAATCTTGGTGCTATTAAACCATTGGCTTAGAAAACATTAAGGAGAACAGTGAATGACTCCGTTTTCCCCCTTGGATTTGTGTTCAGCTCTGTCTGCACCAGTGCAAGGTGTAAAAACAGCATCAGTCCCCTCTTTGACAGAGGCCACAGTGTATGGCTATAGAATATAACTATAGACCTGGCACATACAGGTGTTCCTCTGTAATATTCTGCTGGTGCCAGTGAGGAAGCTCAGAAACAGAGGCAGATCTCTGTGTTCCATGGTGACCAATGGATTCCCCATCTCTGAACTTGTACCACTGCTTTTTGAGCTCATGGGGAACTTTAATCTCTGCAGCACCACATGCCAGAGAGTTGGAGAGCTTAAATATATTATTATATGCCTCTGTGTGTGTGAAGAAACACCTTGTTTGTTCAGGGTCTTCATCATCTTGACTGCCATAAGAAGGAGGTTAAAAAGGGGCTGAGCAGGTGAGAACTCAGCTCAGGACAGGCAAAAAGCCCCTGTGGCCTTTGCTTCCCACACTCCTTGGCTGCCCTCACACCCAAGCTCTTAAGTGGTGTAGAAGCTCATCACAAGTGGCAAGCTCAGGATGATCTGAGCTGTAAACCCACACAGACCTCTGCCTTCGGGGTGGTCTGCAGAAGGGAACAGTTTCCAGAGCTCTGAAACAATGACTAATTAAAACAATAGCTGTTTATATATATGCACATGCATGCTTGCACGTGTGTGTATATATATAAAAAGAACATTACTCCTAAAGAAATGCTCACAGCATGGGAGGCTTGTTCATGCAAATGGGCATGGCAGAGAAGGGGAGCTCCACTTCAGTAAGGAACTGAGCCAAGAGGGATGGGAGGAATAGTCATTCCCAAAATACCCACCTGGAGAAGCTCCTCATGTAGGTTGAAAACTCCAGTCACATGTTGGGAAGCCAGACTCTGGGCCTCAGCACACTGGATAAAGTCTCTCCTCAGGTTTTGGATGGCTGCTCTCAGCCACCTGCCAAGTGCATGTGGACAGGGATGGAGCAGCCACCCATCCTGGGCTGCCCTCTTCCTGCTCCTTCCCTTTGCTGTGCTGCTCAGCAGGCTCTGCCCAGTTCATCACCATCCACAGGGAACCAGTTTGGGGGTTCCTCATTTGCAGAGGGTTTCACCATGGTTTGCAAGTCTGCAGCACTGGCCCAGGGTACCCAAAAAGTCACAGCCCTGACTAGGAAATCAGGTTAAGTGACTTGGACACTGTCACTGAAGAGCACTGTGGTGAGGAGATGGGTGATGAAATCCTGGCTTCTAAGGGGCCATCATGAATAAATCCCCAAGCTTATTATAGAGATCTGAGCCTGGGGACCTGGGGTTCTGCACAGTGCTCAGTCAAGCCCTGGAATGAAATCAGCCCCCAAGAGCTTGGCAGCCAGCTACAGCCAGCTCCTTGATTGGAATGAAGATGGGGGAACACTCTGTCAATGATTGATGAGGCATTGGTGAGGGACATGCAGAACCAGGGAAGAAGCTTGGTTTTCCATTCAGGGCAGTACATGCCCAGCCTGGGGCTCCAAGAAGAGTGATCAGGACCCATGTACACATTCCTCTATTCAAACGAGGGAGAAAAAGCACAAATAAAGGTTTGTCATGAACTAGGAGTTCAGGAGGAGAGCATCCTCTTTCAGTCCTGTCAGACAGCCCCTGCCTGGGGTCATTCATTCCCTGGGAGTGTGGGGTCCCAAAAGGAGCACTTGGAACCCCAGGAGGCAGCTGGGAGCAGGGAAAGCCCAGAGCTTTGCTGCTTGTCTTTCCCATCTTGACAGCTCTCTGAAGAGGTGTCTGGTGGCACTGGCCATTCCCCCGTGACACTGGGGACAGTGCAGGGAGAGAGGAGGGAGACCAGGCATGGGAGCAAATCATCAGCTCTTGCAGGATCCCAGCATCCTGCCTGCTTCTCTTTGCACCCCCAGGCCCACCAGGGAACAAGCCTTGTCCAGAAATAGGGCATGTGGGTGCTGTGCCATGAGGGAGGGGACAGTCTCTGCACACCAAGCCAAATCCACAGGAAACCAGCCATGCTCCTTTGTCACCCATAGCAGGGCTGCCACCTATGTTCCCATGGAAATTCAGGGCAATTTCATGTTTGCATATGAAAGGACCCTTCATCGATCTCAGGGAGAAGATGGAGACTTAGATGGAGACTTTTGCAGGGGCTGTCCCTGCTGCATTCCCAACAGTCAGTAGCATCAGCACTGCGAATAGAGAGCCCTGTTGCTCTGGGTGTTGCCTTCTTGCCACTCTCTGCGGGGCCGCTCGGCGGGGGCCGCTTCATGCCCTGCCCTGGCTCTGAGCATCTCCTCCCCATGTCATGTTCCCAGTGTCTTCAGCCCAGCACTGCGATTTCTCTGCCTAATGAGCCATTTATATATATTACAAGTGGTATGTTTGGCCTTCATCAGTCCAATTAGTGCATTCCTGGAGGGCTGGAGAGGGGGGGCTGGTGGCGGCTGCGTTTCCGTATTGCCGGCTGCCGGCTCCTCTCCGGCAGCAGACACCAAACTGCCGGGCCAAATTCCCCTCGGTGTTTCTGGCATTTCATTAACCCCCCTGGCTGCAAGAGGCACCTCCGGAGCATCAGTGCTCCCCACCATCCCCAACAGCCCATGCCTTAGGGGCAGCCTTTTTTTCCTGCCAGCCAGGGCATCCCAGTTCTTGCCCCCAAGGGAGGCATCAATGTGGGGCAGAGAGAGAGGGGCTCCACAGATTGGGACACCCAGTAGGCACAGCATCAGCCAAAATGCAGAGGAAGAGAGCCACAGCCAGAGAGGGACTCCAATCTGCCTCCATCCAGAAGGATAGAAGCCTTAAAGAGGGACAGAGAACGCAAGAAGAAACAGGGAAGACAGCAGGAGGCATTGGCAAGGGTAAATTTAAGGCACAAGGGTGTCGCTATATTTTATTTTTCAAAGGAGGATTCTTTCAGCGTATTTTTATTGGGAATTTCTCTGTGGCAATTGATATTTCCCTCAGGGACACATCTTCTCTAGTGAAAACGTCGACATCGTGACCCGAGAGGGAGAAACTCCAAACAAACAACCAGGATTTAATTACCAGCCTGCTCACTGGATGTAAATGATCTACAAAAAAGTATACAGACCCCAGCAGAAGCAGCAAATATTAACCAGAGATGATGACCTCTCTGTTTAGTTTACTGCTGAAGGGCTGCCTCTGCTCCCTGTGGCTCGGGGCATGGGACCCGTCTCAGATAAGGGGCTGTGGATACCTCCAGTGAGGAGAGCACAGCCCTCCTGGGGCCCATCCTGCTGCTCCAGGGCTGTATCCAGGGATGCTGGGGCTGGCCCCATGGCTGGAGCATCCCCAAGCTGAGACACGGGGCACTGGGAAGATTTTCCCTCACTTCGGGAACGCTGCGCTGGAGGTCCTGCACTCCCTGGGGCTGAAGGCAAGGAATGGGAGCCCACATGGTGGCTCTTGAGTCCTGGCAGAGGTGACAGCCACCAGCCCCATACAGAGCAGCTGACTGGAGATTCCTCCATCCCACGGATTTCCTTAAAAAAAATCATTTTCTGTGGAAGAGGTTGTGTCCCACGTGCTGGCGCAGCCAAGTCTGCGCGTCAGGGCTGAAGTGCTTTTTTCCTTCGCTTCTGGTGATGGCACTCCCGTTTTTCAGTCTGAAACACTATTTCATTTCAAAACAATCTTTCAGATTTAAAAGCAATTCTAAAGCACCGCAGTATATTTCAAAGGGATTGAAACCAGATGGAGCCCAAATTACTTGTTTTCTTTTTTTGCCCCAGAACGCTGTTACAAAAAAAAAAAAAATTCAATTGGGTTTTTGTCCCCAAAGCAGGGTGCGTGTTTTTTCTCAAAATTCCCAAAATTTATCATCGGAAAGTGTCTCTCTTTTCTGGCCAGCTCTAGCTTGTATGAGAGGATGGAAAATATCTGGAGGCAATGTCAAGGCATGCTGAGTTGCCATTTCCATGTTGGCTTTCCCTGGTGTGAACGAGTTTCCGCCTGTTTGTTCAGCTCTGGGAAATTTCCCTTTCAGCCCCAGACCCTCCCCAGCAGGCACATCCTGAGGGTCTCTAGGTGGCAGAGATGGAGTCAGAGAAGGGTCTCGTCTTGCTGAAGCCAAGCAAGCCAGGGACAGCATTCCAACGCCTCCAGGACCCCGTGGGCCCCCCAGCAGATGACTGCTTTCCCCAGGCATCTGCTGGGGGGCTGCAAACTCCATCACAGTTTCAATAGTGGTGGCTTGGCTGAGCAGTGGTGGGCTGGCTGGTGGTGTTCATCACATTCCTCTTCGAGGCTTATTCATATTCAAATCCCCTGGAGGAAAGCAGGCAGGGCGCTGAGAACTGCCTGGGAGAGGTCGTGGTTGAGACAGGGGTTGGGGATGAGATGTGTACAAGGAGGTGGACCAATGCTGGAGAAAATGGCAAGGAAAAAGGAAAGGACAGGGTTTCCAGGGAAAACTGAAAGTTTTTCTGCAGGAATTACAGTGCTTTAAGGCACAGATAAGGCTGTGTTTAAAGGGATGCATACAGAAATTACTGAATGTGCTGATGACAGCAGGGCACCCTGGCTCATCACCCCTCTTCCTCAGCCCTCTGGGTGCATGGTCAGAATCCCACCAGTGCCTGAAACCACAGCTCTGGAGACAGACAGAGAGCCTGGGTGGGAGGGACAGCACAAGGCTTGTCCAAGGCAGCCCAAGGGACAGAAATTACAGCTTCTGCTTTGAGCTGATGCAAAACCTTTAGGCCCCTCACACAGATGCTGTCTGGATCAGTGTTTGGGCCATGGGAAGAGGTGAGGGGAAGCACCTCAGCTACCATCAGCTCTGGGTGGGAATGACAACCCAGGGCTGATTTTCACCCCCCTTCTGCTGTACTGCTGCCCCATATCCTCATCCCACCTCCCCAATGGGCTACCACCCTGCATCCTTCCCTCATACCCCCCAGCTCCCCCCTGCATCCTGCTCCCACCTGCTCTTGGCATCTGCCTCAGAGGTGCCTCCCGGCAGAACAGGCAGACCTGAGTCCCTGTGCCCCATGGAGACACTGGTGAGTCCTTGCTGGGGACAGCCTGGGCGAGCACAGGCAGAGCTTCATGAGCTCCTGGATAAAGAGGATGATTCCAATCCCAGCCTAACCTCCCCAGGGAACACACAGCAGGCTCTCCCTTCTTTCTGCTAACAGATTGAAACTGAGGACCAGGAGCTGGCAACCTTCTGTGGCAGGGAGACAACGGACACAGAGCAGGCTCCAGGACAGCAAGTGATCCTGTCCCCAGGGCCCTACATGGGGCTCACCTTCAGGTCTGACTTCTCCAACGAGGAACGCTTCACCGGCTTTGATGCACATTACACTGCCGTGGGTAAGCAGCATTTGGGCCTGCAGGGCCAGTTTGCTAGGATAGGGAACCAGATTTGCAGGGACCATATCCCAGATCAGCCTTGGGTTCCCTGGCAAGCGAAGAACTCGTGTGCAGCCCTTGGGCTATGTGGGACTCACTGGGTGCTCAGGTGACCCAACACATGGGATAAGGGATTTCTCGGTGGTGTGGCAAATGTCTCCTCAAGAAGTGACATGTGGACAGCTTCCAGGTGACTCCCCCCCTTCCTTCTTAACTCCATTCCAGATGTGGATGAATGCCAGGAGAAGAGTGATGAGGAGCTGGCTTGTGACCACTACTGCCACAACTACATTGGCGGGTACTACTGCTCCTGCAGGTTCGGCTACATCCTCCACTCTGACAACAGGACCTGCAAAGGTACCACAGGCACAGCCCAGACACAGGGATGAGCACACAGAGGGTCCCTGGGTAGGCGTCACACCTACCAAACATAGGCAAAATGTCCCTTTTTTGCTGCCAGGAGGGATGAGGTGCCTCTTCCCCTACAAACCAGCAGTCTGGGACTCTTTCTCCCAAAGGCTGTGCTCCCCAGCTAAGCTCTATACATCTCTTCAACCCTGAGAAATGAAAAGGTTTAGTCCCTGCTCTGAATCTGAATCATGTAGATTAGCTGGGACTAGCTCTCAGCCCAGGGCTCCTGTGCCATGAGCATGTTTGGAAGCTGGCTGTGTGAGACTCCTTGCATGGACACATATTTGGGATCCATGTATCCATGTTTGGAATCCATGGATCCACCCAACAGACCCCGCTCCACTGAGAGGTTTCCTGAGTATGGTTAGGGTTGGGACATGACTGTCAGGGCCCTGATGGAGCCACGGCTGTGTTTCAGTGGAGTGCAGTGACAACCTCTACACTCAGAGGAGCGGGGTGATCACCAGCGCCGACTTCCCCAGCCCCTACCCCAAGAGCTCAGACTGCCTGTACCGGATCGAGCTGGAG
This sequence comes from Thryothorus ludovicianus, assembly GCA_013397245.1. Taxonomy (NCBI): domain Eukaryota; kingdom Metazoa; phylum Chordata; class Aves; order Passeriformes; family Certhiidae; genus Thryothorus; species Thryothorus ludovicianus. The sequence goes on from VZTB01010552.1 coordinate 1,503,046, forward strand.
GAGGGTTTCTTCATCACCCTGAACTTTGAGGACAGCTTTGATGTGGAAGACCACCCCGAGGTGACCTGTCCATATGACCACATCAAGGTGAGCTGAGGTCTGCACACTCCTCCTCTTGTACTCACCTTTTGTGTCCCCAGTGCTCTGGTGGTGGGATCAAAATCGACCCAAACTAAACAGGGCTGATGGAATCAGAATGTGCTCTGTTGACCCTATGTCTTTTATCACAGCTGCTTGTGACCCTTCTAGCCAATAGTGACTCTTTCTATTCACGTGCCCCCAACACATGGTGCTTAAGCCCCACTCCAGCCCCATCCATTAGCCTCAGGGATCAAAGAGACCCCTCAAATCACCCACTCATCCTTGCCTTGGCAGATCAAGGCAGGCCAAAAGGAGTTTGGACCTTTTTGTGGAGAAAAGTCCCCAGGACGCATTGAAACCCAAACCAACAGCGTGCAGATCCGCTTCCACAGTGACAACTCTGGAGAGAACAGGGGCTGGAAGTTGTCCTACACAGCAATTGGTAACTCCTGCTGCTTTCCTCTGTTTGCTGGGCTTGGGAATGAGAAGGGCTTTATAAAGCCTTCAGGTGGACACCATGAGTTTGGTGGTCCATGATCCTGTCTCCAGAAAGTATCTGTTCCAGAATTCACAATAGGAGAGGCATAAAATAACATGGAGCCTCCCTCCAAAGGGTTCCTTTTTTTCCCTACAGCAACTGGGCTCTGAAACAAGACCATATTGCAAAGCAGAGCAATTTTGGGCAGGATAATTGCACAAGCTACTGTTATTAGCTCCCAGATTTGTAATGCTCAAAGCCAGAGAATTACAGACTGAAGGAGAGACGTGGAGCCTCCATGCCTTCTAAAAGAGCCTGGTTGAGCCATACCGGTGTAGACTAAGAGTAAAAGCAGGGCAGAGATGGTCAAATTCTGTTATATAGACTGGGTGGAAGAGTTGGGACTTTGCATTTGCTCCATTTATTCCTCTGTTTAGCTTCATTTGCTTTTTACTTGAAGGAAACCCATGCCCACTGGTGCAACCACCGATCAATGGGAAAATTGAGCCTTCTCAAGCCAAGTACACCTTCAAAGACCAGGTTGTCATCAGCTGCAACACTGGATACAAAGTGCTGAAGGTATGGATTGACAACATGAAGCTGGGAATATGGGTTGGAAGAAGAGGATACTTCCTCTCAAAGCCATTGCATCTCTGGGAGAGGGAACACAATCACACATCATTCTCACCCCCTTCCCAGGGGCAAAGAAAATGCCTCCTCTGAGAGCCAACACCTTCCCTTTCCAAAGACACTGAGGAAAAGAGGAGATAGTACTTCCCTGAGCCACCCTCTCAGCATCCCTCTGGAGCCAGCAAACTCATAGAATGTCAGGCCTGGTGCCTCTGCCAGAGAAAAAGTCAGCAAAAGCTCTGAGGCAGCTGCCAGGGCTCTGCTTGCCCCCCCATCTCTGTGAGCACTATCTCAGCAGCCATGCAGAGGCCAGCTTCCACTGACTGGGAGGTCCTCAGGGGCCTGGGTGCAGCTTCAGCAAGTCAAGGGGGGCAGGATTTTGGCAGAGTCTTTCTGGAAAACAGCTGAGAACCACAGAGAGCGTGGCTGACTCATGGGGTGAGTGTCTTCCTTCCAAGCCAGTAGCCCACTTTAACTTCTGACACGGACTTGGGTATTTCTGTGATCTCCTCCCAGTCCCATCCTTCATGCAGAGCTGCCTCTTTACCCATCTCATCATTTACAACAGGAATAAGTGACTCCAGTTCTTTGGCTTTCCGTGTGCCACTGAGTTGCTGGCAACAAGAAAACTCAAGTTTTTCATTATGATTTTATTGCAATTTTTAGCTGAAAAAGTCCTCTTCCAGGGGACACTGGATATAACTTGACTAAATCACCAAGAAATTCCCTTTTTTTGAGAGATTTATTTCTTTGCCTTGAACATTGATAGGTTTGGTTTTTTTGTTGGTACCTTCTGCACAGGATAACGTGGAAAGTGACTCCTTCCAAATTGAGTGTCTGAAGGACGGCACATGGAGTAACGAGATCCCTATCTGCAAAAGTAAGGACACCCTTCCCTCCCTGCCAATGTCCTTTTCCTGCTAAAATCATTTCATGCTAACGGGAGCTGCCCTGCCAGAGTGGAGTTCCTTACTCAGAGACACAAACCCAGCCAGAGAGGCTACGTAACCCTGCAAAGCTCTTTTGGCTTGTTCTTGGATAACATAACGGGGCTCAGGCCAAATGCCACAAGCAGGAGATTGGTGCTTTTATTTAGATTACTCATATAACTTGATTTGTGAGCCACTTTGCTGTCTCCCTGTCAAAGAAAGAGCAAGCCTGGCTCTTGAGAACTGGCTCTGTCAGGTAAGCCTGGGACAATGTGGGATAATCTAGTTCCTGGTCCAAATTTCCTTCCCAATGTAGGCTATTAAAATGCAGGGCTTTAGAGAGGTCCTAGGTACTAGCCTAAACTGGGCACTGCTCAGGTAAATGAGAGAGGAGAGAAAAATTTCCAAATATTTACAAACCTTAAAATGGGAGAATAAAAGAAATGCCATTTGAAAGGACAGGTTATAGTTTGAACCATGACTTCTTTCATCTAACCCAGGTCCTCTCTCAGCTCAGGTTTGGGAGATGTATGTGATCACACCTTTTCCCTTTTCCCCAAACCTCTCAGAGCTCAGGGAGGCTCTCCCTGCTGCTCAGTAAGGCTGGCCCAGAGAGGAGAAAAGCAGCAAACATGGTCAGCGATTGTCCCAGGTCCTTCCAGGAGAGGCACGAGGGGATGCTTTCTAGGGGTGTCGGGATCCAGATTCTCCTCATCTGGGCAGATTCCTTTTCTTTTAATAATATTGTGCACCTTACCATGGAAGAAAGCGTATTTCTGCAGTTCTAATTCATGTTTCCTCAAGCTAAATGGAAATTGGGAGGGTCTCAGACTTGCTAAATAGATTAATAACTGAAAGGGCTCCTTAAATACTGTGGGGTCAGCAATGCCTCTGCCCTACTGAGGAACTCCCCACCCCTACACTCTCACTGTCACGAGTTCCCATTGATTTTATCCAGCTTGAACAGTGATCAGAGAAAAATTTGCGTTGTCTAAAAATTAAAACAAAATATAGGTAAATATTTTTAACACCAAAAATTATTTATTTTTTGAGAAAATAGAAACAATTACCTGCATTGTTCCAGCTGAGCTGGAACTGATCCCTTCGTTTATGATATGACTCACTACACTAAATTTTTAAGACCTTTTTGGAAAGCCAAGAAGCCCCTAAATGGGCAATTTAGGCTGCCAGACTGCAAAGACCTCCCTGGGATGTCTGTGAGAGGCACGGCACAAACAACGCAGAAAATAGAAAACTTCTCAGCAAAGTGGATATAATCCAGCTCTATAGCCTGGAGAGGCCACAGTGGAACCTGTGACAGCATATCCCACCCACTGTCCCCAGGTTGCTGAGGCTGAGCAGAGCGAGGGTGTCCCCAGCTGGCTCCGCTGGCATCCAGGGCACCCTGGCACGGCTCACCGGGAGCATCTTAACGATTGCTGGTGTTTTGGGGGCTGGGTTTCCTGCATGTCTCTCTCTGCTCATCTACTAATTGGGCTTTCTCTCTCTGCTCTCCTCCTTCCCCTCTGCTTTCGGTGCAGCTGCAGATAGAGCCGACAACCAGACAGAGGGAAGAGCCGGCTCGGAGCAAGTGGCCGCGTGAGGCTGGCGCCGGCCGTGCCGCCCCGACGGGCAGCCAGTCTCGATGCCCCTCTGATCTGTCCAGTACCCAGGGCAGGTTCCCTTTCCACTGGCCTGGCTGCCAAATCCATCTCTGTGGCTTGTCTAACCGGCATGGCACTCTTAACCCCCACGCCTGGTGCTTTCTTAACTCCGTCTCGAGAAGGGTGAAGGAAATGGGCATCGAGCCTCCCTCTCCCACTGACACGCTGCCCCACGGGAAGGGGCTCCCCTGGCCCCAGCATCGCTGCCTGGGGACCACGTGCTGGCTACCAGCTCCCAGCATTTCTGCATCCCTCCCTCTCCACTTGGACTCATGGGCCCCTCCAAGGCAGCCATGCAAGGACTGTGGCACGGCTGCCTGCTTGGTTGGTTGGTTGGTGGGTTGGATCAGTCTCCCTCCCACTGTCCTTCCTCACCGGCCCAGTGTCACAAATAAGAAACACTCCTTCCTCTCCTCTCTCCAAGAGTCCTGGTGCCTTTCAGACCCTCTGGACAAGGAGGCCTGGAGGATGGGTTGGCATCACCAGCCCTTTCCTGCAGGCACCGAGCCCTGGCACTGGGACAGGGATGTTCCTCCCTTTCCCCTCTGCTCCCCATGGCTGGCCTGGCAGAGGTGAGGATGGACTGGCCTCAGGCTGACTGCAGCTGACTGCAGCTGAAGGAGACTGGCCCCATTCACATCCCCAGGAACCACAGACACACACCCTACACTCCCTGAGGCACTGGAGGCTCCACTGGGAGGATGCTGGGATGTGGACCAGAGGCTGGAGTGGGAGAGGAGGAGGTGTGTGTTGGGAACACCAGTCCACTTCTGGTCCTACAAAGACAGAGAAGCTAAATGGCCCCTTTCCTGAGGGAAAACTCTAGAAAGGCTCACAGAACCAGTGCCCTCCCCTCACCCTTTCAGCAGGACTTGGGACATTGGTGTACCAACACCTCACTACAAAAGCCCATTGTCCAGGGATCAGGCCTGCCCGGGTCTGAGGGACACACAGGGATGAGATGGGCTGTGTGGGCCAGTGAATGCTGCCCTGCAGCCGTAAACAATCCCAGAGTAGAGAAGTAGGCCAGGATGGTCCCCGGACATTTATTCCCTCTTTCCTGCAAGGAAACAGGTACCCAGAGTCTCCACTCAGCCTGCCTGCACCTACACACTCATCCCATCATTTGCTGTCTCTACAGACAGTGGAGGGGATGCTGGTGAATGATGAGCTGCAGTGTCTTGCCATAAACCAGGCTTTCTTCACCCAAGGAATTAGGCAATCCTGAGCAGTGGTACATATCCCTGGTTCCAGCCACCGTGTCCAGTGAATTCTCTCTTGATTAGCCTGGATCAGTTAGGACTGCTGTTCTTGTTTCCTTCACATCCTGAAGCACATGGGAACCAACAGACCTCACATCATCCCTGCTCCACAGGACCTGCTTCCTGCAAAGTCACCATTGCCCCACTGAATCCCTCATCCTAAACATAGCAGAACCCAGCTCCACAGCACTGCATTTCTTGGCAGAATCAGACACAGGTTCCTGTCCTCCACTGGGGCAGGTCACCCAGGATGGGGTAGAGGAAGGCTGCACAGCACCACCCAAATGTGCTGTGAACTGCCCACGTGGTAGGGAGGCTCAGCTCCAAAGAGGTGACTCCTGAATTTGGCAGATGAACCCTCCCACCACCTGGGGTCCTCCCTGGAGTGTTTGGCACAAACTTAATATAGGGGACAAGCTGCAGGGAGAGGGTGGGCAGAGCACTCCAAGAGATCTTGAGGAGAAAAGGAACCTTGGACAGGCCAGGGAAGGGCAGTGGCAGCCCAAAATTTTTCCTCCATCACACCGAGTCAACACCAGGGACTGGTGAAGCAGAGCCAGCCCTGCTGATGTCTTGGGGGATGGAGCAGATTTGGTCCCACCCACATGTGGGACCTCAGCCCTGCCTGCAGATCAGCCAAGCCACACTCTCAATGTCCTTCCTCTCCTGCTGTCATAGGACAGCCGGGACCAAGGGTTGTTCCACCTGATCTGCAAATGCTCATCAGCACTGTTTGGTGAGCAAGACCAGGGAGGACAGGACTGTGCTCTCAGCAAAGCTTTGTGCATAGAGGAGCATCCCTGAGGCACAGCTGGTGAATCCCTGCCTGCCTTTCCCTGCCCCCATCTGCAATGCAAAGACACGCTCTGGGACCATCTCACAGCAGACCTCAGCTGCCAGAACAGGCTCCTTCCCCTCTCACTGGTGCAGCAGAGATCTTGCACTACATGGAGGGGCTCCCCTGCCTGGGGAAAAGAAGCAGTTGGTGGTGTTGGTCACACAGTCTGTGGGTGGGACATGCTGCTGATGTTCCATGGTGCCACTCGTGTGCTCTGTCTGTGCAGGGTGCCCACGGGAGGGTTTCACAGATCCAGCCTGCCCTGCCAGGACAGAGTCTCCTGCAGTGCCATAGAAAAAAGGGATAGAGCCTTATACAGGCCCTTGGTCTGCCCCACAAGACCCCCATCCCATGCCAAAGCCCAGCACTACCTGCCTGCTGACTGGCTGAACACCCCAACAACACAAGATACAGCACAGGGTTCAACCCCCCCTTCTGTGTTGGCTTTCAGTTGCTGACTGCAAAGAGCCGCCGGAGCTGGAGCATGGCTTTGTCACCTTCTCCACCAGGAACAACCTGACCACCTACCAAGCAGCCATCCAGTACCACTGCCAGCACCCCTACTACCACATGGCCCCCAACAGCACCGGTGAGCAGTGGGGCCAGGCCACGTCCCACGGCACAGCGAGGGCGGGCACATGGGATGCGAGTGGGGGAGCTTGGGATGGCAGCTCCAGGGTGTTCTGCAAACTGCAGGCTGTGGATGTAGCCTACACACACCAAACCCTGTGACTGCCCTGCCCGGACTGGCAGACTGGACAAATCCTGCTCCACGACGTGGTAGGATGGAGTTGGCCCTGCAGGCTGCTTTGCCTGAGTGTTTCACGGCCTCAGCAGAGCAGGGTGGGTGTTCTGAGTTCTGCCTTCCTGCCCTGCCATCTGCTCCCTGCAGAATACAAAATGTTCAGTGTCTCTGTAAAAGAAGCAGTTGCTAGAGACAACACCAGGTCCAGCAGCCTCTGGAAGAGCTCTGCAAGGTGCATCCCAGCACCCAAATGTTCAGCACAGACAAAGCTGAACAGATAGCAGTGGGATCATATCACACTGAGTTTTTCCTGCCAGCCACCTTGGTCCACAACCACAGAAAAACCACAAGGTGGTTTATCAAGCACCACAGTTCTCTGTACCCTTCAGACCCAGTTCTGGACAGTAGAAAGGGTGCAGACACAGCCCAGCCCTACTTCTTTCTCCTCCCTCAGCAAGCAAAGCCAAAAGAATTCCTCGCATTCTTGTCTCCCTGCTTTTATCTCCCTGCATATGGTCCCAGCATCACATATGAATTAGCAGAATGGGCATTGGCAGCATTTTTTTGTGGAGGCAGCTGCTAGCAGAGGCTGAGGCTATAGCACAGCCCTCCAGACGGCCCAAGGCAATGAAACTGAGGATGGAAACATGTCCCTGCATGGAGGCAGCACTACTGTGGCCCCTGGGAATGCAGCACAGAGGGCATTAAGAGAGAAGTCACTTCCTGCTCTGAAAAAGGGTTCAAAGGGCCCTGGCAGCTGGGCAAGGTCTCCTCACTGGAAAGGACAATCCCTCATGCCAGGAGCAGAGCCCAGCTAACACTTTGCTCTCTTCCAGCCACCTACACGTGTGATGCACTGGGGCAGTGGAGGAGTGAGGAGCTGGGGACCAAGCTGCCTTCCTGCCGACCAGGTACTGCTGCTGGGGTGGCTGCTTCCCACAGCCAGGGGTGCAGAGCAGGGACTCACAGGGAGGGGATGCAGGGACTCTGCTCCCAGTGACAGAGCCAGCTTTACATACCCAAGTGCCACAATGCATGGCCAGGAGGGGGTGGGCACAGAAGCTTCCCAGCAGGGCCAGATGGTCAGGGTGCAGTGGTGGCACCAGGGTCACAGCCGTCCCAGCTGTCAGGGCTCCCCACTGGCCATGTTCAGCCCCCAGCATCCCTGGAATTGGTTTTAGCCAAGAGCAGAGCATTACCTGGCTGTCAGCTCCTGTTGGCAGTGCGTACACATCCAGTAGCAATTATCACCTCTTCAAGCCTTTCAGAAAAACACAAACTGTTTTACAGGGAAGGAAAAGTCCCAAGTCTTTGAGCAGTGGCGGAAACATTTGCAGCCAGCAAGTTTCCAGGCCAGGCACCTGCTCAGGATTAAACAAAAGTCTCTGCAAGGATTTCTGGCCATAACCAAGCTTGAGGCCAGGCTGGCTGGCACGTCAGGGGCCTGGAGGCAGCTTGGGTGTGGATGGTAGTGGGATGTGCAAGGATGGCTCTCCAGAGATGTGCAGGGATCCAGCTCCTGTACAGCAGCTGCAGCTGCAGCCACCGTGGGGTTCAGACACTGGCCCAGCCCCATGGAGGGTATCTCTGTCCAGCCACATTGAGACACTGCAAGGCTAGAGGAAGGAGTCCTAAGATTCCCTGCATCCCACAAAACTCCAAGACCAGGGCTGTGGCTGCTCTTGTTGTGGCAGCTGCTTTCTGCATCTCTGCTTGATGTTTCAGCCTGAACTAATTTGAGCTGGGAGCATATGGGGACAGCTTTGGGGCCATAGTTGCTTTCATGGGCCATTTCCAGGCCTTGTGATTAGTGACAGGAGTCAGAGAGATTTCAGGAAAATGGAAAATCCCAGAGTGAGGGTGATGCTCTCCTGAGATCGGCATCTGCAGGCAGCAGCTGGCCAGCTGCTCTTCAGATCTTCCCCTGTGTCTCAAGCACCTCCCCATCAATAGGAACCTCTCTTCCAGGCTGCTCCATGCCTGTCTCTGCCATTAGTGGGAGCATTTGCAGCCTGGTCAGCATTTTTGATATGTAATTTAATAGAATAAATATTTGGCTGGATGTACTTCCTCTTAAAGCATCTCCCTGGGACAGCCTTTAGCTTCAGTGCAGCAGAGCAGCTGGGCTGGGACACAGAAATTCTTTTCCTGAGCATGTTTTCTATTCCTTTCAGCACTGGGAAGGACAGGGGTGTGGAGCACATGCAGACACACATTCATCATGTTCCCCCCCTGCTAGGATTACATTTTTCCTAGAGACAGACCCCAGCCTCAACAAATCCACATTAGCAGATTCCAGTGCTCCTGCCCTGGTTCCAAGACTGATTCTCAGCCTGACCCCACCACCCTGCAGGGTCAGACCCTCTGTTTGTGAGGCTTTGCATCCTTCCCTCACAGCACAAGTGGCACTGAGGCAGAGTTCCAGCACTTTCCATGGAAGATCTGGGGTTTTTTTGCAGACTGAGAGGGATGAGACCAGCACCTGAGCTGCTGTGACTTGGGACCCGTAGAGATGTAGGACAAGCCCAAATAGGATCCCACAACCTCCCAGTGACAACAGCATCCCCAAGTCTCCTGACAGGCTCCCCCTCCACAGTGCTGCCACAGGCAGGAATCAGCCCCACCACCAGTAGCCATGTCCCAAGGCTTAAGTTCCCTAGGGACAGGATTGTCCCTCCCCAGACTGTCCAACCTCTCAGAGCCACCTTCAGTATCCTCATTCCATCATCTTTCTAACACCCTACCTAGATAAAGCTCCTGGAAGCAAAGTAGGCACCACGTCAGGGTTCTTCAGGCATTAATTCTGGGTCTGTTGAAGAGCTGAGCAGAGAGGCTCTGGTTTGGCTGCCAGAATTGTGGGTGATGAGATGCAGGAGTAAAATCCATGGTGCTAGGCAACATCCCAAGGCCAAGCCTTCTCCAGCCACAGCAGCTCCAGGAGAGCAAATGCCATGGCTGTGAGAACACAGACCTCGTGACAGGTCTCTGAGTGAGGAGTGAGACTGGGTTGATGTCAAGCTCCAGTCCTCCCACCATTATTCCCCTGGGTCTCTTGGCACACTGAACAGGAGCCAGGCAAGTGCCTGAAAGGTCTAGGAAGGGCTGGGTGAGCTCACAGGTCACAGTGAGGCTGTAAGATTACTCATTTGGCCTTTCTGCCTCTGGGGCGGTGCAGATCTAGCCAAATCACTCCAGAAAATGAAAATGGAAAGAAACACAAAACCAAAAAGGAGAAAAGAGAGTGTTTGGTTTGAAGATAACCAGCTGCATGGCCCTTTTCATTTGTTGCCCAGACAAAAAAGCTGGAAGTAACTGTCTTGTCCTTTCTGTCCCCAGTGTGTGGACGGCCAGCTCGTCCTCTGCCTGGCATCATCAAGCGCATCATCGGCGGGCGGAACGCCGAGCCCGGCTTCTTCCCCTGGCAGGCCCTGATTGTGGTGGAGGACATGTCCCGGGTGCCCAATGACAAATGGTTTGGCAGTGGGGCCCTGCTCTCAGAGTCCTGGGTGCTGACGGCCGCCCACGTGCTCCGGTCCCAGCGGCGGGACAAGACCGTCATCCCCGTCTCCAAGGAGCACGTCACCATCTATCTGGCCCTTCACGATGTGAGGAACAAGATGGAAGCTGTCAACAGGACAGTGGAGAGGATCATCCTCCACGAGGAGTTTGACATCCAGAACTACAACCACGACATCGCGCTGGTCAAGCTGAAGGAGAAGGTGACCATGGGGAAGTATGTCATGCCTGTCTGCCTGCCCCAGTTTGAGCACGAGCTGGAGGGACCTCATCCCAACACGCTGGGGCTGGTGGCTGGCTGGGGGATCTCCAACCCCAACATCACAGTGGACGAGATCATCAGCTCAGGCATGAGGACCCTGTCTGACATCCTGCAGTACGTCAAACTGCCCGTGGTGCTGCACGCCGAGTGCAAGACCAGCTACGAGTCGCGCTCGGGCAACTACAGCGTGACCGAGAACATGTTCTGCGCTGGCTACTATGAGGGGGGGAAGGACACTTGTCTGGGAGACAGCGGGGGAGCCTTCGTCATCCAGGACCCAGGAACGCGGAGGTGGGTGGCCCAAGGGCTGGTCTCATGGGGGGGCCCGGAGGAGTGCGGCAGCAAGCAGGTGTACGGTGTGTACACCAAGGTCTCTAACTACGTGGACTGGGTGCAGCAGAAAACAGGCTCCTCAGAGAGATGGACATTTCTGGACCCAGAGCTGGAGAGATGAGTGACTAAGCAGCCCGCTGCCACCGCGGCTCCCTTTCTTCTTGTTGTTATTGTTTAATGTGCTCCAGACTCGGGTCTTTCGCAAGCAATAGCCACGATACTCCACGCATGCCAAGCTCTTGCCAGGTCATTTGTTTCGCTTGGTCCCGCATCCCTTCACTTGCATTCTTAGGAAATGCTTGCTAGGGAGCTGGAGGCAGGGGGTGAAGGACAAGATCTCAGCTGGTGTCCTCCGCATGTGCTGCCCATCTGCAAACCACACCCACACTCCAGGGAACTTCCCTCCAAGCCAGGAAAAAGGCACAGCAATTGAGGCAGAGTTTCCCTGACACCAAAGCTTTGTGCCGTGCACAGCGAATTGTTCCCACCCCTAGGACTCTCCAGCCAGACCTCTCCATCAGAAGATGCAACCATAGAGCCTCAGAACCAATGGACAGTGCAGGAAACCCACGTGGGCAGGCCTAGGCCTCACAGATTCCCCAAGCAAGTGAACCCCTTTTCTGTGCAAGGAGTAGTGAGAGTCCTGGGAGCTTGCCATTATTTTTATATGCAAATAAACTGGTGGCATGTCAGGTGATATCCACCTGGCCCCAAAGATGTGAGGATGCATCCATATTTAGCCCTAAACTCCAGCCATGGCTGCCAAGACAGCACCAACCCAAATGGGATACCTGTATCCTACCATGTGGGATGAGTGACCCACAGAGGACACAGAGCAGGATTTGAACTCAGCATCACCCTGACCTCCAGCCACAAAAATTTCTCCAATCTTCTACCACCTGAAGCCCTCTCCAGTCCCACCCCGAGATTAGCTCTGTGGTTTCCAGCCACAGCAGACCTCCCAAGGAAAGTTTTCCATTACAAGACAGTTTCACATTGGCTGTAGCTTAGCAATACTTATTTTCAGCAGAATGATTTCATATAAAATACCCTTCTTCAGCTTTCATCTCTTTCTCAGAGGCCTGGTTAGTTCTGCATGACAGTTTATTCATTCTTGCAAGAACCTAGTTCCTTTTGACTGCTTTTGAGGCCACTGATTTAGCTGGTCTACAGGTTACCTGTGGTGTTCAGTGTTTGTTCATGGCTCTTGTGGCCTATTGCAGGTGTCCAAGTCTTTCTAAACTGACTCAAACCCACCTAACACACCAGAAGTATTCATATCTCCCCAGCTTCCCTCCATAGCCCATGCAGACAAGTCCCAACAAGGAACAAGGGCAGTTGAGCTGTCCTTCCTTCAGCAGAGACACCTTCTCCTTCATTGCCAGCAAAGATCTCCTACAGCTGTAAGCAACATGCAAAAATTGCCTGCTGAGCTCTCTGCGTGCCTGTAGCCTCCTTCAGGCCTTTCTTTCTCCTCCTCCTCCTCCTCCTTTGGTTTTTCCATGAAAGGAAGAACCAATAGTGGATGAACCACTCTGGCATTTTGCTATCATACCAAAAGCCATTTACAGAACTTGTAGAGGAGCAGAAGGCCTAAGGAAGGTTGAACTTGCAAATACACTATGAACTGTACTCTTGGCTATGTCATGTAACTGCAAGGTATTTTTTAATATATATGTATTTCTTTTTTTATATATATATATTACATTCCTTAAAATATCTGATGTCAGGTAAGGATGGTTCTCTCAGTCTTCCTCCTGAGAAGAAAATAAAACTTTTTTATGTACTGAATTAGTGCCCTGTGGTTTTTATTCCAAGAGGAACATGGTCAAAGCTGGTTGCTGATGTCTGCCATGCACACCAGCACTCCCAGGAGAATCCTCACACCATCCCTCACTCTAATGGCTGCTCAGCCTTGGCCTGTCCAGCTTCTTGGGCTGAGACAGACCCTGAGCAGCCCCTGAATACAAATCACAAAAAAGGGCAACAGAGGAGATCCTGCCTTCAATTATTTATAGCCTTAGAACATCACTGAAGATGGGGGTAGTGGCAGGAGCAGAGGGCAGCAACCTGTTTGCTGAGAATAGCAATTAAGTCTCAGTTCAACTGACATGAAGGAAAAAATATGAGGTAAGTGACTTTTGCTTTAAAAGGTGTGAAAAATCAGCCCATCCCCACTAGCTGTTGGACTGAGAGAGCATGTCCTCACAGCAGAGGACTTGCAGTGGGCTCAGACGGGAACTGAGGCAGGGACATCTCTGCATCAGAGTCTGTGAGAATCTACACTCTGGTGAGAGCTTAAAATAATGGGGACTGTTTCCTCTCATGTGCCTGTGTCCAGGGCTGGGAGCTGGGTTATTGATCCCTATTTTCCTATGGCACAGAACTGAAAAACGCCACCAGGCTCCTCTGCTTTGATGGCAGAGTGGAGGGCAGTGGGTCTGGCTCTCTCACAGGTCTGCTGACACATCCAGAGACATCACAGCAGTTAAAGAGAGGAGACAGAAAAAGCAAAATAAAGGCATAGTCTCCTGAGCATTAAACCATCATCTGTAGGATCTGAGCCTAGACAGCCCTGGGGTACATTAAAAAATATTGCTGCCCTTTTACAGATCACTGGAAAATAGAGACTCTCCCCGCCTCCCGTCAATAGCTTTGCTGGGAAATCCCCGACCCAGCCTGGCCCTCATCCCCTGCTCATGAAGCTGTGGCTGCCGAGAGCCAGCCCCGGGTGCCAGCCCCGGGTGCCCCACGGGCACTGCCGTGGCTGCAGGGTGGGCTGGGAACAGGCAGCCGAAGAGAAAAGTGAGACCAACAATGGGCTTTGCATTTTCTGGCACCTCGCAACCTGCCGGAGTGCTGAGAGTTTCTCTCCAGGGAGACAGGCGAGGAGACAGCTATTTATCAGTCTGGCTGTGGTGAAAAGCCAGCAAAATATCTCTGGGTGAAGTTTTGCTGTCCCTGGCTGCGAGTGCCAGGCGTGAGCTGAGAGTCGACTGTAGCAGAGCCCAGTCTCAAACAGACCGAGGGGACAGACAGGACCTGCATCCTTCTTCCCTCATCCCCTGGGATGGGCTCACTGTTCCCATGACAGCAGGAGTGCTTGCTCTGAGCCCCAAAAGTGCCAAAAGCCACAGAAAACAGAATTTTGAAGGCAGTTTGCTAAGAGACTAGTAATAGGCACAACTGCAGGTTGGAAAGGGGTATCCTGGAGAGGACCCCAAAACTGAGGCCATAGCTGAGAAGCCCAGATATGGACAGGTGGCTCTGAGTACTGGGGAGATGAAGGGGCTGCATGAGGGAGGGGACTTGCCTGCCCAGGATGAGGACACAGGCAGGCAAAAAGGCAGCAGCAAGGAGGGGACCAGGGAAAAGGAGCATACTCACACAAGGTCATGGATGAAGGAGTGCAGTAGATGTGTAAAACACTTGCAGGGGAGCAAGAGGTGGGTCTGCCCTCGTAAAAGAGCAGAGAGACTCAAGCAGGAAAATACAGAGCCCTGCAGGGATGTAGTCTCCACCAGAGTTGGCATCTCAGGCAGAGGCAAGGGAGTTCCCACTCAGCAGCTGGGGGAGTGGGGCAGCTGCAGACAACCCAGACATGGTAACTGGGGCTGGGAAAACCTCAGCATGGAAAGAAGAGAGCTGTGGGCAATGGCAGCAAGAAACTTGGCCATATCTTTGCTCCTTGACATAACACCGGCGGGGAGGGGGCGGGCTGCTCCCAGCACAGGAGGGAAGGAAGCTGGTCCAGGATCAGCCTGGTCAGAGCTCAGCCCCGGCAGAGCCGCGGCAGAGGCGCTCATCAGAGCCGCACACCCATCCCGTACCACGCAGGATGGGCTTGGGGGGACCCTGCTACAGGGAAGCAGCTGGTCACAGAAACAGGACGGATTCCTGTGGGGAATGCTGTCCCATCCCAGTGCTGGCGGATCACTGGTCCCAGCGGTTCCCGGTGCAGTGCCAGAGGATCTGCAGCTCCATCTGGTGGCTCCACGGCCAGGGCTGCTGAGGCTGCAGAGAGAAGGCGCTGGTGAAGGGAAGAGTTGGTGTGACAAAAGCAGGTCTGAGCACTTAAAAACCAAATCCACATGGCGTCTGGACCACACAGCGTTTTTCTTGTTATAGTCATTTTTTTAAACTAATAGCCTGCAGGTTGCATAGCTGAGAATAGAGACAAATCTTACAGTAGCAGAAAAAGCAGCATAAAAGGCCCTTCAGGATACAGCAGGAAGGAGAGGACATCACCTGGGAAGCTGCACAGCCAAGGGATTGATGCTGTGAGCCACACTGAGTTTGGTTATTTTTTTTTCTTTGGCTCATTAATCTTCCACTAATTCAGTCACGAAATCTTTCATATACCCATCTTCAGCATCCAATCATTTGAAATGCCAGGAGAGGACGGATACAGCTGCCTTAGTGGTTCTGCAGGTCTGCTCCTTGTTGGACTATTTTGACAGACAGGCCTAAAATCAATTTCAGTACCCAAAGTAGTCTGGGGTTTGTTCAATTCAGCTCTTGCAATTCAGGTGAGCAGCAGGTCCCCTGGTGTCTGTGTTTCAGCTCCTCCACCATGCAGGCAATGCACGAATCCCACAAAAAACAGCAGAGAAGAGGAACCCATGAATGTGTTAGGAACTCCCACTTAACCCTAGCAATCAGCATCCTAGCACAGCAGGTGCCTGGGGCCACTGAAGCAGAGTAAGCCAGGAAGTTGATGGAGTTAATAGAAGTCATTCACCAGCCAGGATCACTGGCCAGCCTCTCTGTGAGAGGTACCAAATGAAAACAAAAGCTATGATGAGAATGGCAAAAGCACACCAAGGGATGCTGTCTTCTAAATTGCTCCTAAACCCATGCAGGGCTCAGCAGTGAGCTGGTGACTGCATGCTCATCACTGGCACCTCGCTTCCCCAGGGAATGGCTGCATCTCCTGGATTCTCCTGTGGCCCCATGGGGGTGGATTTCCCATGGCATCACTGGTGTCCCCAGTGCACTCCCAGGTGACAGCCCTCACAGTGCTCTGTCTCACAGGGCACACCATGCCCCCCACCACCACTTGCTCACCCCAGGATCCTGGAGAAGACAGACCTTGGCAACCATGGTTGTGTTTGAGGCTTCTGATGTACAGGCCATAGGCTGTTTCTAAAGTTTATCCAAGTTGCTGTGGTTTAAGCCCAGCCAGCAACCAAGTACAGCACAACCTCTCACTCAATCAAACCACCCTGCCCCAGAGGGATGGGGAGGAGAATTGGAAAAGGGTAAAATCTGTGAGTTAAGAACACTTCAATAAGTGAAACAAAGTAAATATTAATAATAATAACAATTGTGAACAGAGAGATAAAGAGAGTGAGACATAATAAAGACAAGAAACACACACTACAGCTGTTCACCATCCTCTGAATCATGTCCAGCCCATCTCCTGGAGCAATCAGCCCCTCCTGGCCAACTCCTCCAGTTAATCCACTGAGCAGGACGATCTATGGTATGGAAAGTCCCTTGGTCAGCTGTCCTGGCTGTGCTCCCTCCCAGCTCCTTGTGCACCTACTCCACTGGCAGAGCAAGGGAAAGAGAAAAGTCCTTGACTTAAAGCATTTCTTGCAACAATTAAGACATCAGTGTATTATCAACATTATTATTTCCATATTAAATCCAAAGTACAATGCTGTAACAGCTACAAAGAAGAAAATTATCTCCATCCCAGCTGAAACCAGGACACAAGCACTTACAAACCAACTTCACCTCATTTTTCTCAGCCAAAGTTGTGGCCACAGGACATGCTGTGCCCACGGGTAAGTTCTGCAGGAGCCCAGCTCCCCTGAAATGAAGGTAAGAGTCAGGGTGTTAGGCTGCATGGGAGTAAAACATTTCCTCCCAACCTTATGATATCCACCAGGTCCCTAAAAGCCCTGCAAGGAGAAGAAGCAGTAGGCAAGAGTCTGCATTTTCCCCTTTGTCCAGAGCCTGCAGCCCAATATTTGCAATTTCTCATAACTGGAGTGTAGACTTTGTACTTTCTGCCACAGCCTTCTTGAACTTGCCATGTTTGGGCACCCTTTGACCCCTCTGCAGGGTACCCAGAGAGCTGGCCAAAGGCAGGGCAGACTGGGGATGAACCTCTCTGAAAGCAGAGCTCTGCTGGGAGATAAAAACAGCCCCCAGCTTCCTTTTGAGGTGCCCACATGCACACAGAAAAGGCTTTTGAGAAATTAAAAAGCACAGATCCATCCCTGGGCTGATGAGAAGTGGCTTGTTTTATTCTTGCAAGTAATAACTCTCATCCTGCACATGAGGTAGCTGGGAGATTCATCCTCATACAGAATATGTCCCTTAAGAATCCATCAGACCCATCAGTCTTCCAGAGGCTGTGGGACAAAGTGCCTGGCAGAGGGATCCCAAAGTGTTCCCATGCCACCAGGAGCTGGGGAGTAGCTGAGCCAAAAGCAAGAGCTGACCTTGGGTTCCCAACTTTCCAGGCAGTTCATCAGCTTCCCAAGTTCCTCTTTGCAATCCCTACATCACACTCCCTCTACATCACGGTAAAATAAAGCACAATGAAGATGATCAGTGCCAAAACACAGAGCAAAGAGCTGCCAATGCAGCAGCAGCGTTTCCAGGGGAAGTTGTTATTGGAGGGTGAGGGCTGGTGGGTTGAGGCTGCAGGAGGCCTTAAGCCCTGGTGTTTCGGGGTCTGAGAGGTCCTTGAAACATTTGCATTCCAGGCAACCCGTGCTGGGGCTGGCTGCAACTTAGTGAAATGGGACCAGGCCTTTCCCCCACCAGTCAAGGGCTTGTGGTCATCTGATCCCAAGGATGACCATAACTTAGTGCGATGGCTCCTGGCCTCCCCCACTTTTGTCAAGGACTTCCAGACATCCGATGCCCAGGCCAGCTGTGACCCAGTGCTGTGCATCCTGGCCTTGTCCTCATCCATTGAGGGCTTCCAGGCATCCTGTGCCAGGGCCCTCTGTGACCTGCTGCAAATGCCGAGCTGGCAGGCCTCGCAGTGGGCACGGTCGTGTGGCCCCATCACCGGTATATCCACCACGACTTCCAGGAGGTCAGAGGGCTGGACAAGCTTATCGTAGAAATACTGGAGGATCTTTGTCACCAGGTTGTGCAGAATCGTCTCTATAGTCTCGAGGCAAGTCAGGATCCTCCAGCTGGGCGTTGGGGCAGTGCCTGCATTTCTGGCGAAAGATTCGCATCCGTACTGTGCCCCAGCCTTGGCAGAGGCACATGTGGAACAGGATATCCACTTTGGCAGAAGACCACTTATGAAAGCACTGGGAGCACTGAAACCTGTGAGGGCAAAGAGGAGACCAGCTCATCTCAGGCACCCCATGTTGAGCCAGAGGCTTTCAGCACAGTCAGTAGGGACAAGGGTTAACACAGACTGTGGAGTAACTTCACTCATGCAAGCTTTACACCAAACTGTCCCCCCCCAAAGAGCATGATGCCAGTCTGGAAAGTTTATCACGGATGTGAGCTGAGGGTTGGCCCCAGAATTAAAGATTCCAGAAGTCAGGCTGCCTGCTGGGATCCTGGCCTCACTGCCAAAATAAAGGGCCCTTGAGGTGGGAAGCATCAAATCCCTATTTGGGATTCCAACCCCTCACCTGTGCAGGCTCATCACAGCTCAGAAGAAAGCCAGCATCAAGCCCAAGACTGGGTAAGACAATAAAAGAAGCAAAATAGAAGGAAGGTGTGGGTGGAGGGTGCAGGGCAGGTGAAAAAGATATCTTGAGAAGCCAAAGGTGATGAAGAGCCCACAGCTCTTCATCTTGCACAATCTGCATGGGGGCTGGCAACCAAGGTCTCCATTTGCTGCCACTCAGTCTGAACAATGCCCAGGGTGGAAATGTTTGGGATAGGGATTCTCATGAGCAATGCAGAGCCACAGCCTCTCTCTGCCCAAGGCCCCACAGCCTGGTGCAGGTGCAGGGGCTGCTGAGGCACTGCCTCATGTCCCAGCACACAGGCGTTCTCCCTCTCCTTATCCTCTGGGTACAAAGATTTGGTTCTAGTGTTTGGTTCTAGGTTCCTCCTACTTGTTGAAGGAGCTGTTTTCATCTTGACAACAACATGGAGAAATTCTGGCCAAGTAACAGCTGTCATTTGGCCCTATGGAGCTGCTGAACTATTCTTCCCTCCACTTAACATGTTTTCCAGTTTAACAATAACCCACTGAGATACAAAAAAAAGGAAGAAACCCTTCATAGTCTCATCCGCTTCCAAACTCCCCCTTTTGCTCAAAAACCTGTTTCCTGTAAGCAAATTTTGAAAAAGGAAAAGGTTCACATGGCAACTCCTCAACCCTGATCCCACTCCAACAGGGACTGTCAGCAGCCCCCTACCTCCCAAGAGCACGGCGCTGCACAAACTCCTTCCACCCCGGCCTGTAGGCCTCCACCTGCAGGCCATCATCCTCCAGAAGTGTCCACGGATCTGTCACATGCATTTCTTCAATCTTCTCTGCAAAAACATCCTGCCATGTGATCATAGTTCCACTTGAAGCTGGGGAAAAGGTAGTGACCAAGCCTGCAAGTCAACTTTGCAGCTTCTGAATGCTAATACACATGTGCAACCTCCTTTTGCCTGTACTTTTCCTCTTTGTATAATGTTTTTGTACTTGGAAAGGGGAACCTTTGCCCCTGCATAAGCAGCACCGCCCCATCCCAATCTCTGGGTCCACAGTCTCTGCTGACACTGCACCAGGTCTTGGCCAGGTGAAACGTCCCCTAAAGCAATGGCAAGGTGAGTGTACTCAACAGATATTCACAAACCTCCGACCTTGGAAAGTCACAATTCTACTCTGTCCATAGGCAGAAAGACTGGAAACAAAACTCCCGGCCAGGCTGCCCATGCCCATCACATTCATAGCATTATTTGCTTGGCTTAGGAATAATGAAAGTGAAACCCATTGAAAATGCAGGACTCAGCAGCTGATAAAGCTCCAGATAACCCTATCTCTCTCAATAGCTGCCACCAGCCATGGGCTATTTTTACCAACTTTCAGCCAATTTGAGCAGAAAAAGGCCTAACTTGAAACTGCAGGGTGGAAAGTGGGGGAGGACAGCACAGTATGTAAAATCAAAAGAGATAAGGTGTGCTCTGAGCTGAGAGCACCCAGGCAAGGTATAAACAGCAGGGCTGGGGCCACCTGCAGTCCTCTGCCTCCAGCTCATCCTTCTCGGGGTGCACAGGTCCCCCAGGAAACCCCACAGAGTGCAATGCAGGACCGAGAGCAGGTTAGATAAGATGCCAAATTATAACAGGTCTTGAGTTTGAGAAAGACCTTGATAAGGCAAGTTTAGCTCTAGGCAGTCCATGCACGTAAATCCCAGGAATCACAGCCTGGCAGGGAGCTGATCTTTGCTGCTGGAAGGAGAAAGCCAGCAAGTTGTTTGTACCAAGAGTCCTGTAACACCTTCATAATGTGTGCTGCCCCTCCTGTGAGAGCAGAGACAGGTGACAAGTTCTCAGGGCAGAGCAAACCTTCAGCTTCCACATTTTCCTTCTTTGAGGTTCCTTCCACTCTCAATACACCTTGATACCATCATCTGGAGCAGGACTGGAAGGAAAGAAAGTGCTTGGGAGCAGAGAAGCCAAGACAAGGTCTTCAGGAGGCTTTTGAAGAGGTATAAGGCCCTAACCTATGGATAGATTCTGTGTCACCCCCTTGCTGAGACTCTGTCATGGGTTCATTGGGTCCTTCTTGGACTGAGGCAGTGAACTACAAGCAGGACAGTGAAGGAGGGATCATCCCACCAGTGTTTCCAATGTTCACAGATAGGAGCTGGGGGACATCCCTGGCTCAGGGCTGGTGCATGAGGAGGAAGAAAAGAAGCAGCAGATCTTCCTGGCCTCCTCTCATTCCTTTCCCTGAGGGCCCCATATCTATAGTTTCATTATAGAAGACCATTTCATGTATTCTGCCACAGAGGGGCCTTCAGGGCTGCAAATCTCATGGTGCAGAAGACAGGAGCTAAGTAGGGAAAGCATTGGCCTCACAGATGGCACCATGGCCCAGCATGGCATGGGGACACACCCAGCAGCATGGTGACCAGGATGGAGCCCTCACCCTGCATCTGCCTGTCCCCTTGACCTCTTATGTGTTATTGTCCAAGACTTACACTGGAGGGGTTGAACACAGAAAAGACCTAAAGGTTTTGACACTTTTCCTTCACATCTGGGGCATGCCTGTGTTAAACACCTCCAGCTATTTTGAGGAGGAGGAGGAGCCCCCCAGGGACACAGCCCTGTCTCCTGACACTCTCATACTCACCCAAACAAACCAATCACTTCCTCTGAGGGATCTGTGGTTTCAGCCCAGCTCTTCCTCCTCGAAGCTGCTGACACAGCAGAGGGATTCTCCCCAGGGGACAGGCACCACTCCCCACACTTCTCACCCAGGAGCCAAAACACTGTCCCTCTGGCACAGTGCTTAGTGGGGATATAGTGGCTTACCTGGTGTGGGAACTGGTCTCTGCCTTCAAAACCTGGCTGCGGTGGAAACCAGCGCCCTGTTACATCATGGCAACACAACTCAAATCATGACCCACAGTGTGCTGAGTTCTCACAGTCATCTCTGAGACAGCCAAGTGCCGGTCCCTCTATTAAAGCTTTTGACTTGCCTTTACTAAAGGGACTTTCCTAGAACAACCCACAGACACAAAATTGCTTTGACATCCTTTTCCATTTCACACACACCTCCTGGCTCTGCCCAAGCACCTTGCTGCTTATCAGTATCTGCCTGGAAAGAAAATCTATTCCTACAGGATCTCCCCACAGCCTGGCCTCAGCAGGAAGTGGGGACAAGCTCTGTCCTGTGCACAGCCTGACCTCGTTGGGCTGGCAGTCCTTGCCAGGGTCAGATCCTGCCAATCCTCTTCATTCCAGCACACTGGTCATGGCTTCTCCGTGGGATGCGTGAAGGAAGCACACAAGGTGCAGCCCGGGTGGTAATTTCCCTGCTGTTTTTGCACAGCACGAAATTATTTTTGACTTGAGTCCCCACCCCTGGGTGAGCTGCCTCGTTAGGCACAGGAAGATTTCCCAAAGTTCTTTCTCCTCCTCTTCACCTCTCACTATGTGTCAGCCTCCACACTCCCCACTCTTCCAGCCAAGGGACAAAGTGCCCACATCACCCATAAGGACCGTCCTTGGCACACAAGCACCCCAATCCTGCTGGGACATCCATCCCTTCCTTTGGCATGGGTCATCCCATACCCTGGTGGCTCCATCCTGCCAGCAGTCCCCAGAAGGGGCAGAAAGGGACATTCAATCTCAGACCCCAAGTAGGACTACAGAGAGGGACATCCCCTCAGCAGTGGGGATGCTGTGTCCATGGGCACATCAAGGTTTGCAGGACAGATGAACTGACTTCTAAGCAACAGGACAGAACCCTAAACACTTCTCAGTGTTTGCTTCATACTGAGGCTTTTTCCTGTTCTGAAGACTTCTCTCATTTTTTCATGTTCTGAACACACTCAATTCTTTTCCATCAGTCATTCTTTCCAGAAAGTTTTCCTCTTTTCTCCAGGTCATTGCAGTGAATTCAATTTCTAACCTTCCACCCAAACAGCCCCTACATCCTCCTTCGATAGCATCTTGCTTTCATGTGAGCCAGGTTTCCCCAGAAAATCTCTGTTGGATGTGTCTGCTGCATGAGCTATTGATAACTGCTCATGGGATAGAGCTTCTTGAGAATCCAGCCACCCACAGTGGCAGAATTTCCCATTTCCTCATTTGCTTATGAGAATGTAATGTAAGGCAGCACAAAGATAGCATCACTCCCACTTTCCCTGTGGCACCCAGACTGTCACTCTAATGAAGAGAAAATGAGGATGGTTTGACACAAGTTCCTGCTAAATCTGTGTTCTAAGCCCCAGCACCGCCCTGTCAGTGTTTGCCATTTGTTGGTAATTTGTTCCAGCAGTTTTCTGGGTACTGAGGCAGGTTGACTCATCTAGAATTTCCCAGATCCTCCTTTTTCCATTTCCATGAAGCAGATGGTGAATTGGGCTTTTATGTACTCCTGGGGCATGGCTCCATGATATCTCTCTGTGCCTCAGTCCCCCTCCAACCTTGATGCAGTTGACAGCAAATGGTTGTCACCTCATTGTGGTGAAATCCACCAGCTCTAGGGACAAGCAATGGCTACAGGTCCCCTTCCATGCTGGATTGTCTGCACAGCTGAGCCCTTGGAGCAGAAGGATCCACCTATCTAAGGATGGATTTAAGGAAAGGAGGATCAGTTCCTCTGGAAATGGGACTATGCCCAAGCTGGACTGTAGAGAGGGCACATTGCCTCATCATCCTGGACTTCTGGGATGGAGAGAGGTGCTGAGCAATGGAGAGATTTAAGGGGGCAAATGGATGTGAAGATATGGGCAGGTATCACCCCACATGGGTTTAGGCTTCTTGTTCACCTGGTAAGCCTTGTGATAGTCCCTCCAGACATAAGGAGCAAGCTCGACCCCCTCCAACAAGGCCGTGCTCCAGTGCCATGGGCACCGGGTTTCATCTTGGGACAGAGGATCAGGCAGGTACAGGGCTCCTGCCTGGCCCTCCAAGCCCCATGCACCAGGATCTGGACTGCCAGCTCCCTCACTGAGCATCACATCCCACCAAAGGGAAGAACAGAGAGGAGAAGAAACTCTGGAGACAACTCAAAGCAAAACTAGAGAAAGCAGAATGAGGGCGGTAGGAGGAAACACAGATATTCTGTAAGGCTATCACAGCTCAGTGACAGGTAGGGTGAGACTCTTGAGGGGACAGGATGGAGGAGATATTGTGGACCCAGACCCCTCAGGACACACCAGAGGTGTGCAGCCTGACCATGGTTAGGGGTCCAGGCAGCCTCTGCAGCAGCCCATCCCTCCCACCACCAACCACCAGCTCCCTCCAGCCTTTCTCTTCCAGGAACAGCAGTCACTTTCCCAGACAGTAAAGGCCACAGCAATGCTCCCACACCACAGTTCCTGACAGATCAGTCCCACCCACAAGCCATCCCATTAACCCAAGGGGCAAATAACCCACATATCTGATGCATCCCCTCCCCTCCAGTCCAACCTCTCCTAACCAAAACTCTGTAAGACATCTCAGTGATGAAGACAGTGCTCACTTGAAACTGACCCTGCTGTCCTACAGCCTGACCCCCCTTCTCCCCTCTGCATCTCAATGCCCTGGTGTCCAGGAACGGTGCCTTGCTGGTCCATTGCATGGCTTTTCTCAAAGACACTGCTGCAAAGTGCAGGAGAGGATTTCCCTTCTATCTTCATCTGCCTGCCCAGTTTTCCCAGGATATGGTTTATGAGTTCAGGTTTCTTGGAGAGATGTTTGCTCAATGTTGTTCCCAACCACCTTTAATCAAGGCTTATGTATAAGGAGCCAGGCTGGCTCCAAGCATCATTTAGGAGGTTTTTGCTTTCTTAGGGACAGCCCAGGCACATTTGCACACATCCAGATTTCTGCAGATGCTGACAGGGATCAGTCCCATCTCTCTGAAGTCTCCCATAGGGCTCTGGACATTCCCTACCATCAAGACCCTAGTGTGGGACCAAGGTGAGGCTCTGCAGAGGTCTCAGCTGGTGTGTGGTTTCAAGGGGCTGACAAAGCATTTTGGCACTGACAGTGGTGGCAGCCACTCCTCAGGGGAAGCAGTGCTTTAACTACCAGACCAGACTGTACAGGAAGCGCCACAGCTCCAGCACCCACAGCCTCCCCCTTGGCTGGTCCTGGGTCCCAGCACAGCAGAAGCTGCAGAACATGGATAGGAGGCCTGAGGGGATGTGTGTCTGTAGGGTGAGGGGTGGTATTTTGTACAGCAGCTGCACAAATCTAGAGGTGTGCACTCAAATTTTTCTGGTGAGTTGTTTGCACATCTGTGTGTTCATGAGCATTTGTGCGTGCTTGCACGTGTGCATGAAGAGCTCCTGCACACAAACACACTCGACTCCCCTTTCCCAGGAAGGGTGCTGGGGTGTGAGGCCTGACACCCATCTCAGGGCACTGCTTGGTTTGGGGATGCTCAGCCAGCACACCCAGTGCCATGTCATGTGCAGGGGAGTAGAGCCAATGTCTGTTAGTTCTGGGCATCCTATCCTCCAAGCAGGGATGGGAGATGGTGTCTGGCAGCCTGGAGCATCACCACCACTCACCCCGTGCACCTTGAGGCCCCAGCCTTCCTCCCTGCAAGGGGCAGGATTGCAGTCAGACTGATGGGGATTGGAGTGGCACAGGCAGAGCTGCAGGCTGGATGCTCTCCCATCCCAAATGGCAGTGGGAGATGTTTTTTCTACACCTCCAACCCCACAGGATGGCTTTGGAGTCTCTGGTCCAGTGCAGATCACCATTCAAATAGAGAGGAAAGGACTCAGCCCCAACTGCACCTGCAGGAGTCATAGCTACAGCCAAGGGGTGCAGGAAGTGCTGAAGATCTGGCACCTCTGCTGCCGGAGAGGTAGGATGGAAAATATGAAGCAGGGTCCACCCTCTTGACGATGTCAGTGTCGTGTCTGACGGGAAAGCAAAACGCGAAACTGCTGACTGAGCTCCCACTTTCGTGCTGCAGCTGCCTCCTGCCTCGGTTTTCTGGGCCCTGCTGGCCACAGCAGGTCTCTGAAAGCTGCTGGGGCAAGGAGCAGGGCTGCTGCTGGCAAATAGCCACAATGGGCTGAACCATGAACTGGCGTGAGTGAATGGCATGGGAGTTACAGCACTGCCCGTGGAGGCTACTAAGAGCTTTCAGCAGCAGTGGGGACCAAAAGGAGCTCTACATCCACTGTCCTACTCTGAAGAAAGGTGTAAGCTATCCCAAATGGATATTTACCCCATCTAGTCCCCTCTGGAAGTTTCTCATGGACTTTCCAGTCCCCAGAGAGTACAAGATATGGTGCCTGGCTTGCCTCACCCTTTCTCCTAGTGCCCAGGTTGGTTCCCACGAGGCTGCACTGGTTTTACTGGGGGTAAGGGAGGAAGAAGCCTGCGGACAGTGCTGCCAAAGTGTGAGATGCAAGTGACTCTTCTCAGTTTTCACTGAGTTTCACACTCTCCTGGCAAGTCTCTGTTGCCTCCAAAGCCACTCTTTACTGGGGTTTCTCCTCTCTCGGGCAGCTGTCACTTCTTTCCACTCTGGTTTCTGGCAGATAGCACATCTCTTTCAAGAGAGAAAGTGGAAGTTAGAAGCCAAAAAAGCTGCATTGAGCACCATGCTGTAAGCTTTGCCCTGGCCGATGGCAGCCAGACCCCTGGCACAGCAGGGATGCTCATCCCATGGCCTGAGTGAGTGCCCCAAGACAAGCCTGATTAAGGGGGAGAGTTGGTTTGCAGCCATGACTGGGGGACCAGCTCAGACAGGGGCAGGGAGAAAATGAGTATCGGCCTCTCTAAATTCTTAAGAGCAGCTTTTTGGAAGAGCAGTTTGCATATCTCACAGAGAGGCCCAGGAACCACAACAGATGCTGCCACCTCCCAGCTCTGCCCTGCACTGCAAGAGCCGTTATTTGCCTGCCCACGCATTTGCCATCACGAGTCAACAAACTGCTCGGATGCAAAACCCTTTATTCACCCCCATGGCCACATCTGACTCCTGCTTGGGGAGGGAGGGACACAGGGGTAGATTAGACCTCACGAAGAGGAGGAGAAGGCCTGGAGACAGGCAGAAGACCAGCTGCCTGCTTCCCAGGGATTTCTGAATAACAATACATAGGGCAGCCTCTGCTCCGAGCAAGAGGAATCTTGCAAGAAGCCTTGGGCTCCCGTGAGCAGCATCTCACAGGATTCACTCCAGTTCTGACCTCCAGCATTTTCTCCAACAGTCATGCTTTGATAGTTTGCTCAGACCTGGGGCAGGGAAGCAGCATGGCCACTCCAGAGAGCACTGGGTGGAGGTAGAAAACCAAGGCATAATATAAATCACCTTTGAGACAGACCTGTTGACATCACTGCTCTGCCCCAGCCCATCCTCTCTGCCCTGAGTGAAGAGGCAGCACATGGAGCACAGCAGGGACATTCCTCATGCTGTGATACCCACCCCATGGCCACAATAACACTGTGGCCAGGACTGTTCAATATCCAGCAGCAGCATCTCTGTTGCTTTAGCCCTGATATGCTGGATTTTTCTCAGAGTGAGAGACTGGGGCAGCCTGTTCATGCCCACACTCTGGTGAGGAGAGACCCTGACCCTCAGCAGGGCTGTGATGGCAGCTGTCGAGTCCTCTCATCCAGGTGTTTCTTGCCACGCTCTGGAGTGACAGGTTTCTCCTCAGGGAAGACGATGGTGGCGTATTCAGTCTGCTCAGCTGATGTCTTTGGGGGCACTGGGGTGCACTGCTCCCTCTGAAACTCCAGAACACCATAGTCCACAGTGGATACGGACACCACGGGAGGCTTCTCTTCCTTCTGCAAGGTAACCCCATCATAGTGGTTCAACATCTGGAGGTACCCCCGACCCCAGCACAAGACCCTTCTTACAGCAAGTGCCAAAATCAGCTTGAAGCATCCTGGGAGGGGGAGAGTAATACACAGCAGAAAGATGCACAGACCTGGGATAGAACATGCACAGAGGAGCCACATGATGAGCCTTGGGGTCTGAGCTCTCTGCCTCTGCAGGCAGGCTGGACTCTGCCTGCCCAGACATGGCAGGCAGGGCTGTGCTAGGAGCCCTTTTCCCACCTCTCCATTGACCTCCAAGGTGGCATGGTGTGCAGGAGAAGAGCCTAGGGCTGAGTTTGCTCAGCCCAGAGAGGAGAGCAAAGGGCAGCCTACTCACTGCCTTCAGCCACCTAAGGAATGTGGTTGGAGAGAAGATGGAGACAGATCCCTCCCAGAGGTGCCTGGCTAAAGAGAGAGAAAAATAGGCACCAGCTGCAGCAAAATAAATTTCAGCTTGATGTACTGGAGGGAAACATCCTCCCATTTTCTACAACAACACAATCCACTGTCAAAGATAAGTCTGCTTTGAAGAAGAATTGGACTAGACAGTCCCATCCTATCTTAGGTAGTTTTATTTTGATTTTGTGATGGGGTTGGGCTGCTGCAAGTGCAGAAAAGCAGTTGCAGCTGTGCAGAAAAGGTCAAGCAGCAGCAGAGAAGACAGAAGAAGTGAGATGCTTGTGAAGAGCTGATAAAGGAAGGCTCAGCACCCTCCTCACCCTAGCGATGCCACGGTGGTCTCCTTCAGCACAGCAAGGTGACAGAGGCGGAAAACTCTCCACTGGCATATTTTCATTCGGTGGTTTCTGCTCATCTGCAAAGTAACACACTTGGTTAGAGGAGGTCTGTGTGCCATGTAAGCTGGCCCAGCCCCACCCTTGTCCTAAAGAGCACAGCACACCACAATCTTTTCACCACACGTCCTCCGTGTCTAATACCCTGAGCATTACAAGGACAAGTGAGATACCAGCCCACAGTCTAGGGTTTAATTTGGATTAGTGGAGTCAGCAGAATTCTCTGTGAGAGTCCCTGAGTGCCTGTGGTGTGTCTGAGGTGATGCCCTGTGCTGCAGCAGGGTGAGGTGCTCCAAAGATACCTCCCATCTCCAATGGGAGGGATTCAAGTGCACCATTAAGGCACCACACTAACGAGTGGTGTAGAGCCACTGCACATGGTCTGGGGGCTCTACAAAGGGAAAGCAGGGCTCAAAGCACCCCTCTCCTCCAGGCATGGAGATATCTGTCCTACAGGGGTATGTCACTGCTGAGTTTAGCACATTGAACCATGCTCTCCAGGCAGCTGCAGACATCTGGCTGACCCCAGGTCCCAAAATGGGTTTGCGTGGTCTCCAGGGGAGTCATACCTCCTCTCCCGTGCGTGAAGGTGAAGTAGCCAAAGATCAGCACAACCAGCACAACCACTCCAGCCAGCAGGAGGATGCCCAGGAGCATGGCCTGGATGTGCTCTGAGGAGCCTTCCTCTATCTCTGGCTCGTCAGTGGCATTCACCTGGGGGGTTGCTGCAATGGCTGTTCAAAAAATAGGGAGCAAAACAGCAGGTCAGGAGCGTAACATGGCCTCTACAGTCCTTGTGAAAGGCAGCAGGGGAACATGGGGGCTGTGCTCAGAAAAGGCTCAGTGCCAGGTTGACTGTCAGAGTCCCATTACTCCTCAGGGTGCAAAGGAGAGCAGACAGGGCAGGGCTGTGCTCTCCTGACCCATTCAGGTCCTCTGAATTCAGGTTACTGCCTGCCTTAAGCCCTGGAGCTACAATGTGCTTGGGAACCATCCCCATCAGCTCAGCCCCAGGCTGACCTGTAACTATCAGCTGCGACCGTTTGCTCTCCATCACTTTATCAGGCTCAAAGAAGGTGATCAATCCACAGTAGTAGGAGCCTGAGTCATTCTGGTGGAGGTTCAGGATCTCAATCTCAAAGACAGGAGTGTGGTTGATGAGCCGATACTTCTCTGTCTCCATCACGGGATTGTATCGGCTGATCTCGGCAGTTTTTTGGGCTTGGCTGTGGTTGGTCTCCTTGTACCAATTGAGGCTGTACTCTAAACCAGAGTCCTTCTCCACGGAGATATTGCAGAAGAAGGTGGCTTTGTTACCTTCAGGGAGAGTTAACACTTCTGGGGAGATGGTGACTATTTGGGAGAGAAGAAACAAGGAGCAGACATGGTTACAGCAGGCACAGGTCTC
This sequence comes from Thryothorus ludovicianus, assembly GCA_013397245.1. Lineage (NCBI taxonomy): Eukaryota > Metazoa > Chordata > Aves > Passeriformes > Certhiidae > Thryothorus > Thryothorus ludovicianus. The sequence continues at coordinate 1,532,426 of VZTB01010552.1, forward strand.
AGAAACAGCCATAGCCCTGTGTGGGAGCCAGGGATGCAAGCCCAGTCTGCATCATCGTTCTGGGACATGGGCAGGTACATCAGCCCATGTCTCCAATTCCAAATGTGTGCCTGCTGGCTGGAGATAGAGCCTCAGAGGTAGTAACTGTACTGTGAAATGTTTCCAGCAGACCAAATTGTGCTCTGGGCTACCTAAAATTAACACTGAACACCTGCACCAGGGAAAACAGACTTTGGGGGTTGTATTATTTTTAAATATATGCTGTATTTTAATGTCTGAGTCATCCTCTCTCCAGATGAGGCTGATTCTGAAAGTGAGCAGAGGTTCAGAGTCCCAGGTCGGGGCAATGTCCTGTGGTGCAGCCCATCACACGCCTGCCTGCCTGCTGGGAAGCTCTGGCTCTCCTCATTACACAACACTGGGAGCTCAGAGCAGGCAGGGGCTGCCCATGGCAGAGTATTTGTCATCTCCAGCCTGAGACCACCTGATGGGGTGGAACAACCTGGATCTTACAGTGCCATCCCTTTCCAGGCCTGTCCCCTCCTCATGTGTGCGTGGGCAACCAGGCCCTGGGGCTCCACCTGGGCTTGCCAGGCTGTTTCCAACACAGAATCCAGTCAGCCACAGCCACAGGCTCCTCTGCTTTAGCACCAGCCCTGCTGCTTCACCTCATTTCCCTGCCCATTATGCCAGGGGCTTCATCCATCCTGCATGGTGGGAATGCTGCAAACACAGGCCAGGCACACAATGTCCTGCGTCAGCCAGTCCCACAGAGCAGAACATGGCAGCTGCTGCATTAATTTCTGTTCAGAGCAATGAAAAGTGGGAAGAAGCATTTTTCACATGGGTCAGCCGACCAAGCTATTCAAACCACCATGGCTTTGAAAAGTCCCTGTCAAAGAAAATGTACCTTTCCTTTTCAGAAATGACCACTGATAGCAGACCCAGGGCTTGCAGGCACTGTCAGAAAGTCCCTCTCATCCCTCCAACTCTGGCCTGAGGCCACAGCATCACCAACCATAAAACGAACCTGAAAATTCTGTTACTAAATACAAGACCAGATGGAAAACTGGGCTGAGAAATGAGGGATGAGACCAAACAGGAGGAGGGAGAGAAGTGCCTCAGTTCTTGCAGGCAGCACTGGCTGTGACAGCATCCACACCAACAAATGGAATTTTTGCTGTTTTGGGTTTCTTGTGCTCAGTAAGACTTTATTTCATATTAGTGCCACTGCCAACAATAAATGAAGCATTCAGAGGACTTCTGAAAGTAGATGTTGGGCTTACATGTTTTCCTGTATCTTCCCAGCTACAGAGGTAACATCTACTCCAAGGGACACGCAGCCCTCTGCCCACCCTCAAGGCAAAAAATACACAAATCCACCAAGGAAACAGTGGGCTGGAAGGAAGGGGAGACACAGCTTCACCAGAGCTCTCATTCACCCAGCCCAGACTCACAACTTCCCTTCAACTTCTCCTTTTCCCACAAAGTTCACCCAGAGCAAGGACCCCGGATCCCTCAGGATCAAGTCCAAACCTGGAGTTGCAGCCCAAGGGCACAGACTGAAGCCAGGAGAGCTGGAAATACAACCCCACACCCCACTGGCAAACCCATAAGTTCAACACCAAACTCCGCTGCCATTGTCACAACAAAACTCTGGTGTCAGCACAGTGAGCTGGGGACCTGTCCCCTTCTCCATCCTTTAATCCCAGTTCTGGCCCAAGAATCTCCAAGTCCTTTACTTCAGCTGCACACACCCAAAAGCTTTGGGTTTTCTGCCTTCTTGATGCTAGAGCTAATTTTTAACTACAAAGCTCCCAGCCCTTAGACATTTTCCACCAGCTGCAAACGAAAGCGAGCCCATCACACTCCTGTACCTACCCCGGCGGCAGCAGGTCAGCACGGGCCCACAGCAGAGCAGGATGGCACAGAGGTCAGCCAGGGCCACCTCCACGCTGCTCCACAACTTCTTCGAGGCACCTGGAGCCATGGTGAGCTGCTCTGTCCCCTGCCCAGACAGGCAGGAGGTGCTGCGCTGTGTGTGCTGTGCTGCTCCCGGCTCTCTCTGTGCTTCCTTCCCCCAGCAGCAGCTTGCTCTCTGTCGTACACAGTGGAAATGAAACATGCCCATCTCTGCACCAGAGGGAAACCCAGGCTGCCACCCACCCCCAGCTTCCTCCTCACAGGGGAAAGGATCAGCTGAGCCAGACCTGGCCCTTCCCCTCCCTGCGTGCTCCTGGCATGCTCTCATGCAGGTACCCAGCTGCCAAGCGGCAGAGACAGGCACCTCAGAGCCTGCACCCTTCTGGGGGAAAGCTTCCAGGGATGGAGGAGGCAGGGACCAAAGGGACATGTCCTCAGCTCTGAGCCTGATCCACGAGTAAAAGATGCTTGGGTTCCCAGGCATCTGCAGATGCTCTCACTGGGTGCCCAATGCAGTGGAGCTGTGGGACATGCAGCGCTGTATAGAAAGAGTCTGGGCAGCCATGGGGCATCTTTTGGTAGGATGTTCCCACCAGGATGGGATGGGACAGGAGATGAGGAGGAGAAAGATGAGTTTTGCCTCCTTAGGTGTGTTTCTTCTCAGATTTCAAGAGAGCAAGGGCAGGTGCCCAGAGCCAGGGTGCTGTTATTGGGGTGATACTTGCAGAAGACTTCTGTAATTTTTTGCCATCCATGCTCCCCGCTCACCACACTGACTAATACTGGCATAGGAAATAACCAGCGGTGAAAGCACGCTCCTCCGCTTCTCAAGAACACAGCCCCGGTGCCTTGCAATTTTGGAAAGTGTCAGGGCAAAATTAATAACTGGGGAAAAGGATGTGATTCTGATGACTTCATTATTTTTCCGAGCTTTCAGAAACAAGCAGTGGGGCTGGGGCTTGCTGACCTCTCGCTTTCAAATGTGTCCCTGGCACGTGGATGGGCCGGGGCAGCCATCTCTAATTTCATAGAATCATGAAATCATAGAATCATTGAGATTGGAACAGACCTCTAAGACCATCAAGTTCAGCCATTAACCCAATACTAGGATGGCCAAATTGAGATGGCCAAGGAGAAGGCTCTGAGCTGGGCCAGACAGGGCTCACCCTGGGAGGGTGGCTCAGACCAGCCTATCTTGGTCCTCTTTTCCAGTCTCCTCCTGGCATTGCAGCATCACTTCTTTCTCATTAGCTGCTGGCACTGCTTGAGCTGCAAGTCAAGGCTGGGTGCTGTGCCCACCTTGTCACCTCTCTATGCCACCTGTCCAGGAGCCACCATGCTGCTTGGATGAGTGGCAAAGGGAGTGCTCTCCATCATGCTCAAAGGCGCACGTGGGTTTTGAATTGGACATCACCTCTTCCTTCATAATTTCCTGGATTCCCACTAAAAAAAACCCCGACTGAACTAAATTAAACTAAACTAAACTAAATTGAACTCCAGGAAACAAAGAAGTTGTCAGCAAAGAGGCTTTTCCACCTTGAGGCTTTATGTCCCCAAATGATGACGCCAGGTACTTGGGCCAGTTGTAAGGAGGCTCGTTTGGCACTTGCCACATGTTTTGGTTTCTAGAGGTGGAAGATGTGATGGGTATCACAACCAAGATTACAACTCAGTAGGCCAGGGATAGGCAGGAAAAACTGGCTCATCCTCTCCGCCCCATGCAGCAGCAGCAGCAGAGGGCTGATTAGAATCATAGCACAAATTGCTCAAACTTTCCAATGCACACTTGAAATAGTTATAAACTGGTACCCAGGGCAGGGAGGCTGCCGTGTCCACAAGAAACCGGCAATGGCAAGATGCGCTTTTCTCTGAAAAATAAAACCCACAGTGGTAAAAGAATAAAAGATCAAGCTGCTAGGAAGCTGCTGTGGAGGAAAGTGACGTGAGCAGCAGTGCCAGCCTCAGGTGTCAGCATTGCAGAGGAGACTGGCCCCAGCCCCACAGAAGCCCTGGAGCTTCAGGCAGGATTTGAACCCTGCCTGCACCCTGCCAGACCAGCACAGCTCACCCTGGCTCCTCCACCAGGTTCTCCAGCACGAAGGAAAACAGCCTGGCTCCAACCATGATGGAGTTCCCTGCTTGAGATGGTAAATCCACTCCAGCCCAATGGGGTGGATGGTATATCTTGGGTGTTGCTGACATTCTCATAAAAAGGTCTTTTGGTGCTTAAAAAAATACAAATTCTTTCTGTGGGCTGAAGCATGGCAAATTGCATAGGACAGTGCTTTTTGTATTTGGCCACCGAAAGATGACAATAAAGTCTAAAAAGGAAGGATAAGCAAAAATAAGTGAGGAGACAGTTTGTTCTTTAAAACTAAGAAACAATAACTTCAGCAAGTATATGTCACACCGGTTCATTGCAGTACAAATGTCCTGTTTTTTCTCCAACCAGAAGCTGGTGAGTTCCATCAATACAGCTGTGACCCAGAGATCTTCTGCAGCCATCACTGTTGGGGCACACAGCTATCACCTGGGCACTCACCTCAAAGGGTTGAGTGTCAGCCCCAAAATGATTTAAAAGCATCTGGGGTATTTAAGGAGCACTGAAAAATTGGAAAAAGAAAAAGAAAGCTGTGATCAAACATCTCTGATGGAGCTGACTGAAGCCTGGAGCTGGATGATCTTGATGTCCAGGGAATGCATAGCTTCCCAAGAGAAAGAGGAAACACAAACTGCCACAAAAAATGCTGAGGAAGAGAAGCCTACACGTTCCAAAGATCCTTCCCCCAGCGGTTTAACTGAATTCACATCTGTGTGTCTGACCCAGGCGGGAGAAGTGGCTGGGGTGAGAAGAGGAAACGGTTAATAGTGTTTGCAAATAAACAGAGTCATGAGAGTCTTGAGATCTTGAGATCCTGAGATCTTTCAGATGCTTCTCAGAAATTATGAAGGTCTCTGCAAATGATTTGCATGAGCAGCAGCAACATCTGACCCTGTGGGGACAGGCAGCGTCCTGTGGGTGTGAGTAAGCAGCGGTAAGCAGTGAGTAAGCAGAGGGATGGAACAGAGACACAAAACCGTTCCTTTAACAAGCAGAAACCTGCAGGGCCTGGGCAGAGCAATGGTAACTGCGATGGGGAGGTGCCACATGGGTATGGCAAGGGACCAATGTCACCTCCAGCATGGCAGTGAGTGTTCCTGCTGGCAGGCAGAGCTGACACCCAACCCAGTGTTACTAAGGACTCTGATGGTCCATCTCTAGCAAGAGCTGCTGGTAAAGTCTGTGGAAATTAGGAGCTGCTGCTGCTCAGGGTCTCCGCAACCCATCCACACTCAGAGCAGGCTGAGGCAGGATCTGGCACCAGCTGGGATGTGCCTGTGCATCCTAAGCAAAACTCTGGCAACGGCACCCCTTTCCCCCTGGTGCAACCTCACACCTCCTGTACCCGAGGGGCACCTCCAGGCACGCCCATCCCTGTCACAGTTCATGGCCCCCTCCAGCCTCTCATCCGTGGCAGCAGCACACTCCACAGCAGCACTGGCTGTGCCTTTCACAGTTTCCACTCGGAGCTGGGTGAGGCACACAGGGACCTCTCTCAGCCGTGTCATCCGCTGCACGTGGGAAGCACAATCGATCACAAAGATCGCTGCTTCGAGATAAACTGCAGAGGAAACAGAATGTCAGCTTCTCAGCAGGGGTTGTGGCACACGTAGCCTTCCCTGGGACACACAGCAGCTATGGGCAGGGAAAAGGGCACAAGGGGTAGGATTCTGGGGAGCAAGAATTTTAGGCCTTTATGGAGGATTTAAGAAGTTGCTGGAGGAAAGGAGCAAGGCTGGGATCTCCTCCTCGAAGTCTGGGATGTGTGGCACAGAGGCAGGAAGGGAGCCCTCCAAGCCCTGGGCAGGGGCTGTGGCTGCCGGCTGGTTTGGGGCAGGAGGGGGGCACTGGGGAAGCACCCAGTGAGGCCAGGCTGTCTTACCCCACTCTCACCCATCATACCTCCAGCTACACCTCATGCAGCAGCTTTTTCAAACCCTTTAGTTACATAATCACAAAATCAATCAGGTCGGGAAAGACCTCTGAGATCATCACATCCAACTTATGACTGAACACCACCATGACAACTACAGCATGGTACTAAGTGCCACATCATCTTTTTTTAAAGGCCTCCAGGGACAGTGACTCCATCACCTCCCTAGGCAGTCCATTCCAATATTAATCACCCTTTCTATGATTAAGAAATTCCTCAAGTCCAACCTAAAGCTCCCCTGGAACAGCTCATCCTGTTACTGGTTTTCTGGCTCAAGGGGCTGACCCCCACCTAGTTCCAGCCTCCTATCAGGGAGTTGTAGAAGGGGATAAGGTCTCCCCTGAGCTTCCTTTCCTCCAGATTAAACAACCCCAATTTCCCTCAGCTGCTCCTCACAGGATTTGTGCTCCAGACCCTTCCCCAGCTCCACCGCCCTTCTCTGGACACGCTGCAGCACCTCAGCGTCTTCTACAATCCACTGCAAAATTTTACCATTATTACAGTTACTAAAGCATCCTGCAATTATTAACGCAATCATTTAGCACTTATTTACCAACTACTTCATCGACACAAGTCTTTTTTATTGCAAAAAAAGTGACAATTTTTTTTTTTTTCTTTTTTTTTTTTTTTGTACAAAATAACACCGTAGGCTGTGGAAACACCAAACGCAGTAACGCGCCCCCTCCAAGGAGCCGTACCCCGGGCGGCGCCGCGGTGACGCGCGGGGCGGGCGGCGGAAGCGGCCGCGGTTGTCCCGGTAACCAACGCCGGGGCCTGTGGGGCCATGGGCGAGCTGGGCCCGGACGGAGCGGCCGAGAACACGTACAGCCTGCGGCCGGGTCTCCAGCAGCGGTGAGGGACTCTGTGCCCCGGCAATGCGGGAGCTGCGGCGGGAGTGCCGGGGAGCGCGTCCCTGGGCGTGAGGGGCCGGCCTGAGGCACTGGGGGTGCCGGGAATGGGGAGCACCGAGAGCTTGGGGGCTGGAGGGCACCCAGAGTAGCTGCTGACACCCACCCAGCTGCTGAAGGGGCAACTTCCAGTGGGTTTGCAAGATCGCCATTTCAGTGGGGCTTCTTTTCCCTGTGGCTTGCCATCTGTCATTTTTCTCTAGTACGTGAAAGCTGCATTTTCCCAGGTGGCATTGTGTATATTTGTATGCGTTGTGTGAACTTTCTGGGCTTTCAGTTGCACTTTTTTGGTTTGGTTTGGGTTTTCTTTTATTGTTGGGGGTTTTTTGCCATGATAGGTTTAAGTCGTCCACAGTAAAAGAATGCATCCATGCGATCCTGAAGGAGAGGCTGGCCAACGTACAGTACATCCCAGAAGAAATGCCTGAGCTTACAAAGTCTTTATCAGAGACAATAAAAGACAGACTGAAAGGTAAGGGGTTTTGCTGGGATGTAATTTCTTTTCTTGCCATGTTCTCTCCCTTTTGACAAGAGCCCTCTTTCTTCCTTTATTCTTGAAACATATTCCTTCCCCGTTGTCTGACTCGAGTCTGCTGGTATGAAGCAATCTGTCCTATATATGTACATTCCTTGCCTGTGGAACTGGAGACCTAATTCAAGCAGACAAAATTTGGTTTCGTATAGCTTGGCAGGTGTGTGATGTCAGTCTTGGAGGGTCTGCAGGGCAAAAGAAGCTGTGTTAGAGAGAAGAAAGAAGTGATGCTTCTTGCTTCCATAAACAGAACCATTCCTGCTCTTTTCCTGCTGTGATTTAGATCAGAGTTGCAATAGCAGTGGAGGTCAGAACAAGGCTCGGGGGGCACAGGGAAGGGGGAGAAAGGAGCAGTCAGCCAAGGAGGGGTGTGACTACAGTCTTACAGCAGTGGGAAGAGGTTGTGCTGCTGCACAGGATGTCCTCCAATATTTTTGTGTTCAAGAAGAAAAGTGCAGGCACCAGCAGGTGTTTCCCGAGTTCTGTGCTGGAACAAGTCTATGGATGTGTGTCCTGGCACGGACACTCTTTTTTCCCCTTCCTCCTGGGGACAGGCTGGTGCTCCACCTGCTGGGCTGGCCTGATGCGGTGGCACAGCCACCAGTCACCTTCGGCATGACCCGTGGATTTGTGCTTCCCCCGGAATTACACATCTTCTTTAAAGCCAGCAGCAGCTGTAGTTCCTGCACGTGTTCATGCTTAGCTCCTCTGCACAGGCCTTGGCTTCAGTAATGTGTAACCACAGTGGCAGCAGCGTGAAGCAAGGCTGGCCCTGGCCTGGGATGGCATCTTAATCAGCTGGCATCTCTGATAAGCAGTGACTGTTGGATGCTAGCAGCCAGCATGCTGTGTTCAATCCTCCAGGGGAAACAGGGTGCTGGAGTCGTCCTGGGACACTGCTTTGTTGAAGACAGGCATTGGGATCTATATTTGATTTTAAACATGCGTGTTCTGATTTGGCTTCTGGAACATTGCCATGGCCTGATTAGGTCTGGCCTGTGCCCCGGAGGTACTCCTTTACTGTTGTGAAACAATAGCACGTCTGAAAACACATAAATAACTATATAAATAGCTATTATGTGACCTTTTATACCACTCAGAAGCAAAGGAAACACCTGTGTGGCAGAAGAATCTCACAATACCTTTGCATCAAAACAATTTTAAAATAAGGCAGTTTTTTTCAATTTGCATTTTGTCCACCAGCAGCCTTATTTATGTTCTTTACACATGGCCAGTTCTTGAAAGTTGTCAAAGCAGAATGCTGACACACAGTGTGGCTGCTCAGGGGTATCTTGTGCCTTAGATGCATTTTCTGATGGATATCAACTACCCTGTTCACCCTTCAACTCCAGCAAAACCATGGTACTCCATACTAGGAAAATGAAGCTTCGCAAGGCAGTCTGTCCACTCAGCTACTTGCAGAGGCTTCTACAGCCACTTGCTTTGTAGCCAAAAATCTTCAGCTTTCAGGGTCCTGTTTTGGGCTCATGTTTTTAAAAAGTTATGGCTCTCACTATTATTTTTTCTCTCTCTCCAGAGGAGGGATTTGACAGGTACAAGATGGTGGTGCAGGTTGTCATTGGAGAGCAGAGAGGAGAAGGAGTGAAGTAAGTTTTGCATCTTCTAATTGTATTTCTATCATGTTTTTTGGGTTTAGTTGTGGTTTTTTCTTTGGAAGCTCCTTCCAACTTCCCTAGCTACAAAGATCTGTCTGGAGATGATGAAGTATAAATAACGTTCTATTCTCTTTTAGGGCAACTTGTGTGCTTAGGTTGTGATTGGTTGAATTAGCCAGTGATAATTTGCTCTGTGGTGGTTCTTATCAAGCTGAAATGCTGAAAATCATTTTTGAAGAGTGTGGCAGGAGCATTTTGTGTTGTATTCATGATGAACCCTATCCATTCCCAAGGCCCTGCTGGAGCACAAAAGCCATAGTAACTCACTTCTATCTAAAGCTGGAAAGCTTCCATAAGCATTTCATTTACATTTTTCAGAGGTTTCAATTTCTATAATCCCCCTGCAATACTGTCATGGGAACCAAGCCTAGATTCCCATGTGGGTGCTGAGCACTTACAGTCAGCTCCAGATGCCTGCAGTCAGACAAAAGAATTCCTCTTGGCTGCAATAATGGGCTGTAGCTTTCCATTACTTGTGGGTAGGGAGAAGACAAAAGGGAGCAGCTCACAAGGTTTATGTGCCTTATCTGCTGGGCTTATCTTTCTTATTGTGCCTGGTACTCCAGCAGAAGATAAGTGCAGCAGAGCTGTAATCAGATCTGCTGCCTCCCTGCTCTGGGGGTCAGAGAGGAATATCTGTACCTACCTGCTGCTCAGGCTTTTGTCAGGAATGTCTGTCTTCTGGCAGACTGCTCCAGAAGCATGGTACCAGGGTGAACAGTTCAATGTTCAGGTGGTCTGATCAGAAATGTGAAGTCCAGGCTGGCAGAGCAATTGGGGAAGTTTTCCAGTTTGCAACAGACAGGAGGCAAGATTGAAGCACAACCACTGACATCCTTAATGCAAAATACACCTTAGTACAGTCAGTCATACATTATGGGACTGTGCCCCAAAAGGAATCCTGTCAGCTGAGGCAGGGGAGTGGGACACTTGCAGCAGAGAAAAGGGAACGTCAATGCCTTTAGACAAGGCAGCAGCAAGGTCTCATACGCAATATCCTGTTATGGTCTGGTTGGTTGTCCTCAGGATAGGGCTTGGGTGTAGAAGTCAATCAGGATGGTCAGGGAACAGAGAGTATAGATATGAAAAGACTTGAAGAGATCATGGTTCATAGCACAGCATTGCCAAGGAATACGATAGCTCCCTATAAATAAGTTGGTTATGTACCATGAGGGTGCTGGAGGTGAAGGACAACAACAAATAAGCTAAATTAGCCACTGATATGCATAGGCCAGAAGTCAAAGATTCTTAAGCACCATAGCAATGAGGTTTCAAGCCCTGCTGCACAGTGAAGGTGGCAGGGCTGAGAGCTGCTGAGTTTGAAGGTGGAGCACATACATGGGGGATTACAGCATGTGGTAGAATTCAGCAGTAGAAAAACAGGCTTGGGATTCAGGAGCACACTTCCCAATTCCATTACCTTTCAAGCAAGCTCAGTTTGGTTTTCAAGGGGAATATCTGTGATCACGTAGGTCATTACACGTGAACCCTGGGTGATGTCCCTGTCTGGCTCCTTTGTCTAGCATGGCTGCACGATGTTTCTGGGACGCTGACACTGACAGCTGTGCTCACGACGTGTTCATGAACGTAAGTATGGGCTGGGTTCCCATGGGAAATGCAAAGCTGCTTGCTTTTGTATGAGAGGCAGGGTGGCCTTAAATGTGCAGCAGGAAAGAAACAGCTACTAGAAGGAAGGAATCAAGATTATTGAAACAACCTGATTTACATACTTAGATATAACAGCCAACATAGTAAAAGTTCTCTCCTGAGTAGGTGACAGAGTACAGTTCAAAAGTCATTGTAGTCACACCATTTTACTGGTGGGGAGACAAAGCACAAGAGAGAAAGTCTTTTCTTACATACCTTGCTGAACTACAGTCATGGAGCATGGCTGAAATCCAGGACTGAGCCAAAGTCAAGGGTTTACTTAATTATTATTTTGTTTTATTTTATTTTAAACTTATGCCTACACACCTGTGGGTGTGTGGATGGAGAAAATTGAGGCATTCAGATGCACTGACCTGGGTTACACCACAAGTGAGGTGAATAAGAAATTTAAATAAAAGACAATAAATTGCAATATATTACCATACAGTTATGCTCTGATCTAAATATTCCCTTTTTGAGATTTGCCTGTTCCACCAGACTAGCAAAAAGCTTGCCTTGACTAACACAGAGCCTTTCTCTGTTTTTCCCAGGACAGCCTGTTTTGTGTGGTGGCTGCATTTGGCTGCTTCTACTATTGAAGGTGGCAAACATTGCACAGAAAGATGGACATTGGGGAGAATGCTTTGGAGTATTTTTTATTTAAATGCACAAAAGCATCATATTCTTCCTTTAGTACATAACACAATTAACAGCTCTGTGAAGCACATCCTATACCTGTTCTACACACTACAACATTCCCTCTGCCTCATGGATATTGATACAGCTTTGAGCATCAGATTATTGTTAATATTATTATGTCCTTTATTTAAATGGCCCTTTGTTTTTTATATAGTGTTGGTTTTGTCCTAAAAGTGTATTGCCATTAGCCATTGCTTCTATGGCAAACTCAAATTCTGTCTAGAAAGGGTTCTGTTACTTTTATTTCTATGAAATTAATGAAATATTTATAAGAAAAAAACCATAATAAATCTATGTATTTAATATTTCTTCTCCTGTGGCATTTTCTTCCACTCTACAAGATGCACTATCCTGGATAGCTTGTCTGCATTTCTCAGGTGAGCATTTTGACAATTCTTTGCAAATTAATCCATAAAGCTGAACTCTGATTCTGATTATCCAGATTTGTTCCAATGACTCCCACAACAATTGGGCTATGAATCCCAGCTGTGTCACATGAGATGGTATTAATTGATGGAAAGTCGAGGTATTTAGGACATTAGGTCAGGCCAGCAGCTCACACATCCCATGACTGCCAGAACTCCTCCCTGCAGTAACTGCTCCTTGGTTTGGTGCAATTTGGCACCCATGGATGCTGTGAGTGATCATTGCTCCTCATGCTCTTCAGGAGATGCTGCAGTGATTTCTCAGTCTCTCTGTAATTGTTTTGGAAGGTGAGGGTGGATGTTTGGAGACCAACTTTGCTAGGACTCCAGACTTGGAAAGGCTGCAGTAGATCTGCAGAAGAGTGCTAAAACTTCTCATCTCCCCAGCAGTTAGAGGACCAGGTGGGTTCCTGAGAGAGTGGGTGCCATCAGAGTATGTGTTAGCATGCCCATTGGAAGATGGGATGCTCTGTGGTGATGCCTGTTCTCTCTCTGCTGACAGAGCAAGCACAGCTGAATTCCAGTGGAATGAATGGCTTTTAGAGTGCTGAAGTGGGGTGAGGTGAGCCCTGAATCCCATCCTCACCAACTATTAGAGCAGAACACACTTCTCTCCATGCAGCTCTTGGAAACCAGGGAAATAAAAACTTATGATGCATCTTCTAGAATCCCTCTGTCAGTTACAGAGCTGGAGGCAGCACACTGCTGGTTCTCTATTATAATTAATTTGAATTATTTTGATTATGAGTCTTGCTGTCCTTTTCCTCTGGTGGAAAAGAGAGGGTGACTTCCCTGACCACTTTGTTGCTGCCTGTGGCTGTCACCCATGAAGGAACCTGCAGAGAGATGTGACAGCACTGCTCAGTTTGTGCCTGACCTGGGAGTGTGACTATTGGGGAACAGCAAAACTCTCCACACTTTTCCCAGGAGATGGTACATATGACCCCAGACCCGTTCTGAAGCTTTTGTAAAGTCATGGCTGTTAAATCACAATGTTTTGCCTTGCACTTGCTCTGTTTGGGAGGCGTTTAATGGCTTCTTAACAAAGGTGGAGTACAGATCAGGTGAGCAGATTTGAGTCCAGAATCACTCAGCCTCACCACCCTTGGCTGTGGCATGGGACGGGCAAGGAATGCTGTATTTTCCCTGGAGAAAGACTGAGCCACTGCTGAAGCACTGCACGTCGGTGTGGGCATGCGGGGCAGCTCCCTCCTTCAGAACCCCTGGAATTTACACTGGATACATCCTCATGATGGATGGATGGATGGATGGATGGATGGATGGATGGATGGATGGATGGATGGATGGGAGACTTCATCACAGTATCCCCTCCTCACGACAGGAAGCAGAGGGATAGACACTGATCTCTCTGTGGTGACCAGTGACAGCACCCAAGGGAGTGGCCTGAAGCTGCGTCGTGGGGCTTTAGGTTGGGTATCAGGAAAAGGTTCTTTTCCCAGAGGGTGGCTGGGCACTGACCAGACCCCCCCAGGGAAGTGGTTATGGCACCAAGCGTGGCAAAGCTGAAAAAGCGTTTGGATACGGCTCTCAGGCACTTGGTGTGACTCTTGGGGATGGTGCTGCGCAGGGCCAGGAGCTGGACTCGATGATCCTTGGGGGTCCCTTGCAGCTCAGGATATTCCGTGACGCGGAGAGCCGCGGGGCGGGACCGTCGCGAGCCGGAACGGAGGTTGCAGGCGCGGATTCCCGGGACGCGGCTTCCCCGCGGCGGGCCGGTCCCTTCCCGTGGTTCCGGGCGGACACGCAGCGGCTCCGCCCGCGCCCCGCTGG
>VZTB01010552.1:1546304-1584327 GCA_013397245.1 Thryothorus ludovicianus
AGGGGGGCGGCCGGCGGGAGCGGGGGGCTGGGGGTGCAGGGCACGGGGAGCGGAGCCGTGCCTGTCGCGGCACCGGCGCTGCTGAGCGGGTTTGGACTGGCGGCACGGGAGGGCACCGCACGCTCCCGCTGCGGAGCCGCTCCGGGGTCCCTCCCCGAGCCCCTCTCCCAGCGTGGTGGCCGTGGCACAAGCTGAGGGCTTCGGGAGGTGCTGGCCGGTCGGGACGTGGAGTGCTGGCTTTGGGCAAGAGGGCAGTGTCTGCTGCGGTGGTCGTGATGCGCTGCGTCCCCTTTGTGGGGGCTTGGGCTGAGGCCGGGGCTCGGGCGTGATCCTCCGAGCTGGCAGGAGTGGCAGCCGAGAGAAGACAGAGGCAGATCAGTGGGAAACTTTTGTAGTGCATCCTCAGCACTTGGAGCATGGGGGCTCTAGGGGACATCCCCCCACCCAGGGGACACAGTCGGGGCCTAGGGAGGACAGTGAGGAGGTGGCCCTGGCTGCGGCGAAGGAAGGTGTGACCCAGCTGCTGCGTAGGCACATGTCCTCTCTGACCTGCTTCTTGTGTCCACCGAAGTCCTGGCTGCACTGATTAATGGTTTTATAATTGGACTTAAAGTCCTCAGGAGTTCTGAGAGCTGTGATGCTCCTCTGTAGTCCTCACTCGCTGTGGAGGGAGGTGCAGGATGCTGCAGGTGGCCTTCTCTGTCCCCACCCTGTGATGCTGCCGCACCAGGACCCTGGCAAAGGTTGAGGTGGTCAGAAACAGGTGATGCTGGGTTTCCATCTGCAGGACTCCAGGATTTGAGGACAGCAACTGTATTTGGTTTTGAAATTCAGCTGACAAATATCCACAAATCATTTCATGAAGAAATTTGCTGTGTATACACAATTCTAACACTCTTGAAATCACTGTACCAAGAGCCAGGAACAGTAACTGCTGCTGGAAGGAATTGGTATTCATGTGTAAACCTGCTAAAGGAGGTTTACACTTCCAGTCTCAAAAAGCTCTGTTGCTAAAAATGAAACAGTGTAGAAGTCAGGTCATAATGGCCACCTATTCTCTTTGTTGTCCCTGACAGTATCTTCTCTGGTATTCTACGTAAACCCTATTCCTGCTGCTTCACTCACCCAGCAGAGGCTGTCACATGTTGAGACACTCAGTGCTTGGAGATTATGGTGTACCCAGAAGGGCTGTGAATTCACAGAGGTCTTGACAGCAGTTTCTCTTTTTTATGTGTGTATGAGTTAGCAACACTATCTAGGTGACTGCACTGGACTGTTTCCAGTTGTGGTTAGGCACAGTTATCCTGAGCCATTTGGGACTTTGTTGGTGAGAAGAAGCATCTTTCCATCATTTGCAGGACATGGATACCAGAGCTTGTGCATGCTCAGGTTCTGCTGGAGAAAGTGTTACAAGCCTGCCTGGACGAGTAGGGGATGCAAGGCCTAGGGGATTGTTTTAGCAGGTATAGCAAAGGTGTGGATGCTGTTGGACCAATGTGTGGCACTGGCTGAATGGGAATCCCTTTTATATGTTCGTGTGGCTTTTAACACACTGTGGGACAGCTGCTTTTGTTGATCTAGTTCCAAAGTAGCTGAAGCAGCCTGTGGATGGGACTGTGCCAGATCCTGCAGTAACCTTTTTAAGGGACTCAAGGGCTTGACCATCCAGGTAGTGCAGATGCTGACAGTGGGGAATGTCACAGTCTGTCTGGAGGTGAGCAGGCTGGGTCATAGCCAGCTGCACTGTTTTCAGGCAGATGCTCTGAGTCTGGAGACTGAGACAGAGCAGGGCCTGGCAAGCTCGGCTGAAGTCGCCTTGGAGATTGGACAAGTTTTTTTAAGCACTGATAGAAGAGAGATCCATGATGAGTGTTCTGTCATTAACCTTTCCCAGGTCTCTGTCTCCACAGATCTCAGTGGGGATACACACCAGTAAGGTTAATTGGAGATTGGGGGTTGCAGATGAGGGAGAACAGGGGAGAAGGATTCTCTTTGATCTATGGTCAAGGAATGCAGAGGAATGTAGGGGTTGCTTTGGTACTTAATAGCCTGGCAAGGGACTTACCTGAAGTGACAGGACTTTTACCTTTTCCCTGAGGCTCTTGCTTACATGCTGTCCATGTGTCAAGGCAATTCTCTGCAGACAGCTGGCAGAGTGCAAAGTTTAGGAGTGTTGCCTGCAGATGAGTCAGCAGAAGAGAAGTATCTCGTTCCTGTAAAGTGCAATGATCTTGTAGGCAAAGCAGCACATGACTGTCACATCAGACTGCGCCAACGCCTCCCAAGTTCAGAGGGACTCTAGGACAGCCTTGGAGCAGGCGGTGCCACCCAGGGAGCTGCGGGTGTCCCAGGGCCTCACTGGTCCAGCTGCCAGTCTTGTGCTTTGGGTCCCTGGTGAGAATTGCAGCAGCCCTGGGCTGGAGCATTCACTGAGTTGTTGTAGTAAGGTCGTTTTCAGTTTAAGTAGAGTTTATTTTGCTTCACAGGTAAATCTACAAGTGGAAAGCGGCAGAAGTGGCAGAAGAAATCTTTCTACTGATGTAGGTTTGCAGTTTATACTCTCCAAGAAGTTCTTCAGGACATCAAAAAAAGGCAGATAGGCCAGGTCTTCGTGCTATCAGTGTGCTTAGGGTGTAGAAAGATCAGACCTGCTTCTCCAGTGTAGTGTAATGCTGGAGTTCTCTGACACCACAGAGACTGAAAAACAGCAGCACTGTCCCTAAAGATGCAGACAGTGAGGTAAAGCTTTGGCTAAGCAGGATGATTTGCTGGGCCTATTCTCCCCTCTTCCACCAGAACTGCAGAATTGTGGTTAAATTCCAGCTCTGATGATGGTGTAACTGACACTAAGGGAGAAATTTTTAATTCCTTTCCTGCCTATACATTTTTTTTTTCCTTTCTAGTAATCAATGCTTGTCCTTTTTCCCCTCCCAGAAGTGGCTGTGTTTCAGTGGTTCCCTGACAGGAAAATCAACTCTTCCCATCTGGCAGTCAACTGCTCCTTGCAGAGCCCATGCAGGTCTCTCTGTCTCTCGGTGAGTTAGCTGGCAGGTGATGCAAGGCCCTTCTTTGATACAGGATGCACCAAAGAAATAAGTTTAAAAAGAAAAGCCCTGAGTGTTTATAAAGTGGTGCAGAGGTTGTGATATGCCCATGGCTTTTCCAAACAGGGCTCTTCCAGCCTTGCTCCTTTCGAGCAGTTTCTTGCATTCAGCCATGAACTCAATAATGCAGTAGAGTGACACCTTAAAATAGAACAATGTTAATATTTTACAGCAAGGCTCTTTCTGCTGGTTATGCTTGGTTTCTATCTTGGAGTGTTCAGAATGAGCTTTGAGAGTTATCTTCTCTTTCCTTTTCTCCATCTGCTGCAAATGTAATTAATTTTAGAACAGGGAGTGTTTTCTGCATTTGGGGAAGCAAAGCCGTATCATCATGTGTTAAATTCAGCTAAAGCTGCTGGATCCCAGTGTTGGTAAATAATTGTTTGGGATGCTATTTTAGTCACTTGGGTCAAAATGAAGCATTCTAAGAATGTAGTTTTATTGCAGTAAGGTGTGGTGTGTTCCCAGTTTTTTTGTAAAGAGAAGTCTGGTGAGGGAAGGACTTCCCAGAAATGTACGAGCCATAGGACAGAGGTTTTAAACTTCCAAATAGTGGTAAAATTATTGTTTCATTTCTGCATTAATTTGAGTAATTAACAGAGCAGTGTTACTCATGAAGTGCCCAGCTCAGCTGTCTGGACAGTGCAGAGGCAATTCAGCAACATCTCACCTGTGAGGTCAGAGCAGACAGAGCATATTTATCCCACCCTTGAAGCTGGTTTCTCACTTGGTACGTTGAGTAGAGCTGCTGTTGTGTGGCTGGTGCTGTCTCACCACTGCTGCTGATTTAATACACAGCAAATAATAGAATCTCTCAAATTGGAATCCATTCGTTTAAACTGTTGTTTGCCATCATTTAACTACATCGTTACTAACATTATATACCCTGAGAAATGGAGAAGTTAGGGTAGAGGAGAGCGGATGGTTGGATGGAAGGAGCTGGAAGAAGCTGTTGCAGTTTTCTCCTGAGCTGGGACAGTGCTGCCCTGTGCTATAACCTGCAGGCCTTTGTCTGGCCATGAGATCTGCACCCAGCAGCAAGGGGCTGGTGATAATTCAGCAGAGACTGTGCTTGTGTGCAGTCTGGTTGCTCTGATGGGCCACGCTGGGGTGGGAAGAGCTTCTTCACCTGGTGGTGTGTGAGACTGCTGTGTCTGTGCTTCAGCGCCAAAGCCTCTGCTTTTGATGTTTTGCTGGGCAGAGGTTCAGAATGTCTGCATTCAGCACATTTACAGACCTTTTAATTCTCTCCCAAGAGAAGGAAAGTGGTCAGAGAACAACAGGTTACTTGTAGTACAGTGAAATTATTTTCACCAAATAAAAAAATTGGCTGCTGTTTCCCCTCAGTGTTTCCATGAATTCTGGGGTTACTTGGACCACAAACAGATGTTTGCTGCTTTTTTTGAGCATCATGGTTTCTGCTAGGACCACGGTAGTAAATGACTGATGCAGAGTGTGCTTGCAAGATGACACTTTGCAAAATGTAAGAATGACTTGTGTCACACCCTGTGTTTTCAGAGTCACTCTGGATAGAAGCTGCTGCATTTGTAGCATGGATCTCACCTGAAAGTTAAATGTTTGCTTAAATGTTTGCTTAAATGCTTGAAGACTTGGACCTGAGGGTTCCATACTTCTTTTGCCTGAGGTTATGTTTGCACCCTCCCATATGTTTGTTATCAGGAAATAGTAATTTAATTGCTGGAAAGGGGGAAACGGCAAGCTTGACTCACGGGCATTGTGGAGTGAGTGCTGGATGGGTCATGCAGTTCTGGAATGTCCTTGTGGCTGCTCTTCACTGTCACTTTTATCTTCTCCACAATATATTTTTGCTCCTTACTGACCTAAGGTTCTCTTTGCCTGGTCTTTGTACATTGTGGTAAGGTCTAGCAGAGCAGCCAGGGATACTTAAATGTATGTAACCCCAAACCAGTTCAGCTGTGTCTGACCCTAAAACTGTCCATAAGGTATCATCATGCTGATGCTCAGTGGGGAGGGAGAGATATTTGCATCTCGTTAACTGCATTGACTTGTTACTTTGGAGCATTCCTTAACCTTGAGTCATGTGTGCTTGAGTAAGTCCGATCACTAAATCTGCTATTTAACAGCTCTTTCACAAAGCACGCCCTTCTTGGCTGCCAAACTGCAGAGCTTTGCCAATGGCCCTTAGTGAGGACAGTCCCAGCACGTCCCAAGCAGAACACTCCGCAGAGCCCCTTTACTACAGAAAACGATGGCATTCGGAGGGACATCTGCTCTTGGTCACACCTTGCACTTGCCCCACCTAACATTCCAGCACACCCACTGCATGTGGGTGGGGAGGCGTTTTAAATTCCACGCCACTCTTATTATTAGGGAGTTGAGGCACGCACCTAAGGATCGTTAAGGATCCTTGCTGGGTGAAGGGGTCATTCTACTCTCGGGAACTGAGGCCAGAAGTGCCATGTGCTGCACTGGAGAGGTGCACACTTCAAATCAACAAGAGAGATAATGCTGCTTTTTAGTTTGTACAAATCTAGCACCCATTTCTAACTCCTGCGTCAGCTGGAAAGGCAATATTCACTGCCATGCCTTCCTATAAATCCCTGGTTTTGCTTCAGCTTTGTGAAGCTGGAGTTACTAATACTCCAGGCCCTTTTGGAAAGTTACAGTCACTCCAGCCCAAAGCACAGAGAACTTCCTTCCTTATAACTGTCACCATTTCTGTCCCAAATTTGCGGTATGTCTGTCTGTTCATCAGAGAAGCAGTTCAGCTGAACCACCACTAATTGCAAACTGGTACATAAAGTGCCAGGAGTAAGTGTGGCCTAGTGTGGTGTCAGCAGCTGCTTCTCCATCTGCTGAGTCACCACTGCAGTGGGGACAGGGGACAAGAGGGGAACATGGTGGCAGCCATCCCAAAGTGGGCTGTGGCCATCCCACTGGGGAGCTGCAGCTTGCTCTGACACAAACTACAAAGCAAACAGCAAGCCTCTTTAAACTAATTAAAGTTATGAGCCCTTCCCTCGCCCCTATCCTTCTGCAGGACTTTCCTCAGGACTGTACAGGGATGCAGCACACCCAACCAGCTGCCCTGGGGAGTGTAAAGGGTAAAGAATCCAAATGAGGGCTGGACGAGTGCTGGATGTGAACTGGGCTTGCCATAGTCCTTAGGTTGCCTTTTAGATGTGAAAATAGCATTATTAACCTTGTAGTAATGATTTATAATTTGCATTGCAACTCTTGTTTCAATGTCTCTCCAGCCAGCTGACTGCTGCACACTTCTCTCTGCAGAACAGCTCTGAGTTGCATTAAATGATTCAGTATTCCCACCAGGCACTGTTTGTCAAGCCTTGGCAGCTGATGCCAAATACAACTGGCTAAGCCCCTTGTGAGGTGGCTGTGTCTTTGCACTGACCTTCTGTACACTGTGCCTGCTGTTGAATGATTCTGTTTTGGAAGAACTGAGAAATATCTCTTTCCTTTTTTTTTTTCTTTTCTCCCTTTCCTTCATTTTCTTCCAGTTCTTTCTGGACGTGCTTGGCAAGATGGAGCCGCCGACCTCCTCCAGGCTGAATTCCCGAAAGAGGAGAAAAGATGGATCAGGCCCTAACGGAGCAACAGAGCTGGATGGAATCCCTCCAAAAATGTCCCGACGCTCACTCGTAAGTAAGCAGAGATAAGAATTTTGGGAGCCTGTGAGATGAGGACACTGAGCTGTAACAGCAGAAAGATACAGGTGGTGGTTTTTCTGTGGACAGAGAAAGCAAGGAGGGGGCAGAGGATAAGAAAGAAATGACAGTAGCTCTCCTTCTTGCAAATCCAGTTTGGAATCTTCCTTTGTTCATACTAATAACATACTTACAACGTGGGCTTAAATTAGGTCTGAGGCAAGCATTGCTAAGCTGCTTTCGTGGTGTGTCCGGCTTGTCACTTAAGCTGAGCCAAAGAGGCATGCATTTAGATAGCCATGGAGAGGTAGGCTTTTCTCACAAGTGGCTTTTTAGTGACCCACTGGGAGGGAGAAATACTCTAGAGAAGCACATAACAACTGCAGGAGGGTCTGAAGCCTGTAAGCACCTGCAGAAGTGATCTGTTGAATCCACACTCTGATGCACTGGGAAGGTTACTGTTAATTTGATTTTCTTGGTCTGGAGAGAGACTGTATTTATGTTGCTGGTACTTCAGGAGTGTCCAGAAAAAAAAAAAGCCCACAACAAACAACCGAAAGGATTTATTTTCTAGATCAACCCTGAGATAGCTTTAACTAGCCAAAGCCAGTAGGATGTTTTCTGAAGGGGGTCTGATCCAGTTAATGCCACTGAAAAGGGCTGTCTTTAACTTGTCCTTGCCACAATATTGCGACAATTGGCTTTTTATAGTTCTCTGCCCTCTTCCTGGAGCTGTCCTGTGCATCACGTGTGCTTTAGTTGTTCTTTTATCTCTGTCAAAAGCCAGCTACCATCCCTGCCACGTCATACCAGGGTCACGGTCCTTGGCAAAATGTGCTGATGTGTTGCACCTTTCCTCCTCGATGACAATATTTTGCTCTTCAGGAGGGCTTCAGCCCTGTCACAGGGAACTGACAGTGGTAATGAAGTAAGAGCAGTACCAGCAGTGAGAACTGGGGAGGCCCTGAGCTATTGGTGTACTTGTCCCACAGAACCTTTATGTCCTTCGCTGTTTCCAAAACCCACCCTGTCCCTCTTAAAGATCCCATGTATTTCAGTAAGAAAAGTGTGCAGATTAGTTATTATTCTGTGGGAGTCACTTGCTCTTCAAGTTGCTGTCTGTCCTCTGTTAGAGCATCTGCAAACAACACAAGACAAGTAATATCTAGCCACTTTCTAAGCTTCCTGCCTGTTTTTTAGCCACAGGGCAAACACAGTTCTGGTGAAAGATTTATTTTCTTTCTTCCTTTTGCAAAAATTTTATTTATTTTAACAAGAGTAATAGTGTTGCCTAACTGTGAGATTACCTTGAAGCCTTTTCCACTCCCAGCTAAGCAGCTGTTGGCAGAACGTTCCCCTGAAGCAGCAGGGCTCAGCAGCAGATGGTGGTAACAAACCTGCTGACACAGAAGCCTGTTGTATTGTGTACATTAGGTTGAGTTTTGACCCTCACTGGCCCTGCAGGGGAAGGGCAAGACTCTGGCAGGACCTTTTGAAGACATGTATCTGTGTTCCTCTGATAATTTTGATAGGGCTTTTTTGTGCTTTTATTGCTGACTTCATATCAGGTATGAGTCAACTAAATTGCCAAGAATCTGGTTTTATAGGGAAGTCCTGGACTTAATGGCGGTGATGAGAGGAGAGACTGCAGGCCTAATTTGACAGTAAGGATCCTGGCAGAGGAGGTACTTTGTGAAATGTAGAGCCCACAGTCACTTAAAGATGTCCAGCAGTAGCAGTTTGTTTGAATGTAGTGGTCAGTGGTTATTTTCCTATGCATTTCACTCTAAGCACTCTAATAAGGAATGACACTGGCCAGAATAGCAGTGGCTTTTCTGGTTGCAGTGGTGCTGGATGCTGCCAGGATTCTGCAGTGGGACAGGAAGCCGGAGAGGAAGCAGCAGATTAGCCTTTTCAGCTTGAAGGTATTATTGTAATGATTTGCAAACTTGTTTCCTAGTGTTCTGACTCAGGAACAAGATGTTCATTGCAGCCGACACCTTCCAGCTAGAAGGAAATTGAGCTGTTTGTTTTGTAATGGGAAGGGCAGATGTTTCATTTCCATTCAGAGCAGACCAGAAACGATGGTTGGACTTCAGCTGTTAATTGAATGTACTGCTGTGGTCAAGCTAGCAGGCTAGAGGGGTTTTCTTGCAGCAGTTGGAGTTACTCTGACACAGATCAAGGTTGGTCTCTCATTTGTATGGCTCAGAAACAGTGACAACACACACATCCTCTGGGAGTTAGTTCTGTGGTTGGTATTGCTCTTCTGCTCGTTCATATACTCAAATCAGGGAGCTGTTACAGTTTGTACATCAAAGCACAAACACAAACATCAGGCACAGCAGAGTGATGATCTTGCCAGAGTGGGCACAGCTGGAGTTGTGGCAGTGAAGCTTGGCTTGTGCTGCTGTGAACTGCTGTTTGTCAAAAGTCTGAGTTTAGCAGCTGCAGCTCTGACCCTCTGATTTTCTTGGTCCAGTATAAATACTGACTTCTAAACTTTTCCTTTCTCTCTCTCTTCCTCTGTAAACTCAGGCTATTTGGCCTGCAAGGCTGTTTTGAGGTTTTACACTAGTTAGTCTTCTGGTGTCTGAATTGTGCAGAGGCACAGTGAGTCACCTGGTGACTGGGACACTGCAATGGCAGTGCTGCCGCTATGGACTGCCCTCACTTCTGCACTCTCACAGTGAAACTTTCCTGGCTGTTTAGGGGCTGAGGGAACCAGCTCCATTCTCAGATGAAGTGGAGATCGACTACAGCAAGCCATACATCAGAGTGACGTATGAAGAAGCCATGAGAGGGACCCCGTGTAAGTAAGAACACAGACTGGAAGAGGATTGTATAAATGTTGGGTTTGGGGGGTGTGGGTATGATTGGGATATCTCTGAGACCAAGCCAATCCTGTGTGTTGGACCAGGTTTACAGCCAGTGACTGAGTGCTTTGGTGATTAGATAACTGTTCCCATGGGAAATTTGGCCTGTCAGTGCACCTGAAATTCGAGTTTGTGCGAGGGAACTACAGATACTTGTGTTAAACTCTAGCTGAGCCACTGACAGCCATAGAACTGCACATTTTCTGTACTACTTTTCTGTCTGAGGTAGCTTAAAGTTACACACTTTAAAAGTCATATTTTCTGAAACTTGAAATGGGCAAGTAAAGCCAATTTATATCTTTGTCCAGAATGTCCCATTCTAACCTGGATTTGAATTAAAGTCAGTGTCATTAAACACCACACGCTAGCCCCACAACAAGAATGTGTCCTTTTATGCTCTAAATCAGGCTGGGAGAAACACTGTTTTCTTTGCAAGTCCAAAGGGGAGGCAGAGGCACAACGGACTCCTTAAGGATGACAGCCCTCTCCTGCCAAACAGAGTGTGCAGACAGTGCTGTCTTACCAGGCCTCTCTGTTGTGGCTACAGTGACAATAAAAATGCTGCACTTCTACCTACCCGACTGCTGCTGAGAGATGAGCCAGTTCAGGTTGAGACCTGGCTGTGGTTTCCTGCTAGAGGTTCTGAAAATCCAATGTATTTCACAGTCTGAATTAATTTCCCAGCTGAAAATCTCTAGAATTTGCACAAAGGTCTCTGCTTTCAACGGTGGTGGCTCTCCTGCCTGCCAAGACTAAAATACAGTGCACAATTCCTTGTTGCTGTTTGTGTCTGTGCTCAGGAGCTGCTGCAGGTACAGAGGAAAGATAAGGATGTCCCAGCCACTTTGCACAATGTGAGTGAACATTCATAAAGGTCTGTTAGGACCAGCCCACTTCTGGCACACAGAAAGCTTTTGCAGTCACAGATCTCAAATCCTTGGCTCTTCAGAGCCTCCTGGCATCTTCAGATTGAGGTCTTAGAGCCACTAAAAAATGATTGTGAGAGGCTGTCCTCAAACTGACTCCTCTGCTTAGCTTGAACTTAACAGCCCTGACCTTTGCATCAAATCCTTGCTGCCTCCCAAGCTCTGTCTCTGGGTACCTCCAGGGCTCTACCCAGACCTATGTGGTCTCAGCTTCCTGTTAGGTCTTCTCTCTGTCCTGTCTTCAGTGCAGCTTTGGTGTGCCTCTGCTCACCATTCCTCTGAGTCTGAACTGAGCTAAGAGAGCAGCAGGCTGCTCCCAAGTGTGTCACATACACAGATTGTGGCTTTTGGTTATCAACAGCAAGAGGACTGTGGTGCTGTGTGGTCCCAAGATCAGAAGCCTCTCGCTATTACATGGCAGTGCTAGACTATCTCACTTTACCTCTGTGCTGACCTCAAAGAACTGAGCTATAATTTCCCCTTGCAGAGGTAGCCTTAGGGAAGTTTTGTTCATTACTATTATTAATAATAATAATGATAATAGTAATAGTAATAATATCTATGGGTTTAGCTGATAATGCCAGTGATTCAGCAGAATTGTGTCTGCTTTTCTTTGAGCAGTTTAGCTGTGGTTTTGAGTAAAGCCATACACTGCATCTGTTTGAGGGAGCTGATGCTGGTCCCTCGACCAGTCCGTGGCAGCAGGCTGCAGAGGGGGATGCTGTAAAGGTCTTGAGATGCCATCCTGGCAGACAGGAGGAAATCAGGCACCTATGAAACATTTAGGCCAGTTCCCCTCTAGAATCTCCCTGTTGTGCAAAAAGTTAATTCTGCTTTTGGATTTCCATAGAAGGGAAATGTTCAGCGTTTGCTTTTCCCCTGGTCTCCCCTTCACCTTGTTTAGGTGATACATGGTAGGCTTTCAGTATGCCTTTAAATGCAGTTGTATTTCAGCTCTGTGCTCAGATGCATTTGTTTCCACATGGGAAAGCAAAGACCCAGGCATTTATCTTCACAGTTCTGTCCTGATTATGGTGCTGCATTCTATAACACCTCCATGACTTTCAGATCCTCAAATGTGAGTATGAGCAGCAGCTGCTTCTCCAGGAAGGCATATTCACAGCTGTCTCTCTGTCCCTTTGGCACAGTGGATCGCCCTGTCAGAGTTTATGCCGATGGAATATTTGACTTGTTCCACTCTGGACATGCCCGGGCCTTGATGCAAGCAAAGAACCTCTTCCCAAACACATACCTCATAGTTGGAGGTAAGGAGTGACCTTGTTGACTTTGGCTGTTGCAGGAGTACAGTTTAGCTCTCTCTGTGGTTGTGCACACAGGGGTTTTGTCTTTGTGGCCTCAGTGACTCTCACTCGTCCCAAATGTTGCTGGAGTCTTACTGCAAAACGTTGAGGGTTGAATAAGTCTGCAGAAAGATAACCTGTAACAAATAAGTGCTTAAGGAAAAGATTTTTGACTGTGTTGTTTTAATTTGACCCCTCTATTTTGTGACAGGTACAGGTGAGTTGCACATCTGAGTATCAAAATAGTTGAGCATTTACTTTTGACTCGTAAATGAGACAGCTGAAGTATGAATCCCTCCACGGCTGCTTTGTTCACCTGTATTGCCCTGCAAGTCACTCCCCAGCTCCAGTTTCCTGCTGGAGATTGCTTAGTACCAAACAGATCCCACTGGGAGCATGGAGATCACAGTGGTTCCTTGGGCATGTGCCTGGACACTTGGAAGTCAGTGAGACCTTTCTTCTCCAAAAAGAAGTTCCCCATTTTGTCTGTTAGGTCATAAGTCTTTAGATGATGCCAGGAATGTCCTGCTGAGTACTTGAAGGGATCTAGCAGAGGTGTTTCAGCCAGGCTTCTTCAAGAATGTAAGAGTCAAAAAAGATAGCCCTCTTCTGGCTGCTGCAGTACATGGGCCTCTGTCCAGGCAGTGCCTCTGCTTGTCCCTCCACCCATGCTAAGGACTCATCAGACTGTGCATGTTGTCCATCAGGAGCTGACCCCTGGTCAGGCTCCACAATGAAGCTGAAGTATGAGAACTGAAAATACCTTTAACTAGTTTTCTCAACTCTCAGTGTCTTCGTGAAGCAAAATGAAATTCTGACCCTCCATAGAATGATTGTAACATCCTTGGGTGGTTTGTTTCCTTATCACAGTTTCAGTCATTGCTAAGAACATTTTATTAGTGGTATGCCTGCACTTCTTGTGTGCTATAATAGTATTTGGAAGGGGAAGGGAGGGAGGAAAGCTGAAATAGTTGCTCCAACCTACAAACTGCCCTGAGCTTAGAAATCATGAAGGCTGAAAGACAGCCTCATATACATAAACACTACTACAAACAGGAAAATTATTTCAGGTCAAACTATTAACATTGAAGTAGCAAGGAGCATAACCACGTTGTGTGCCTCTAGGAGACTGGTGAGGAGGAGGGCAGTGAACTGCTCCCCTTGCACCAGGACTGACACAAGAGGCCACATCCCAAGAGAACATTAGCTCCAAGCATGGAGCAATCTCCCTCACTCTTTATCATCTGTTTGTCTAGAACATAAATACGTCCAATACCAGTGAGACTAATAATGCCTTGTTTACTTTTGAGTCTGATAATCCAACAGAAATCCTTCCTGAATTGCAGATTATGAAGAGTTGCTAATTTACTTTCTCATAGAATATAATAATTAAACTTGATTTCCTGTGAAGTCCCTCTTTGTTTTAACATAACTTCCCAAGAACTAGACTGTGGTGTGGCATTTTATGAAATAAGAAGTTCAAGCAATAAGTTTTTTCAGATTCCAAGGCTCAGACAGCCATTGCTTTAAACGTGGATTTCTGCCCAGCAGACCCAGGTGCCATTTCTTATAGAAGATTGGTCTTCTGTGTTGGCTGGTTTTCTTGATAAGTGTTGTAAGCTCTGGAGACCTTAAAGACTTGGGGTGTGGGTCCCCAGCTTGGGCAGAAATTCCCCAAACAGTCTGCCCAGAATTCCTGGGGAGTTTAATGCCCTGAGGGCTCCCTGTTCCTAATGCTTTGTGGCTGGAAGAGCTGGGTTTGAAACACCAGCCTCTGTCAGCTGCTGGCATTGACTGGTTCAGCAGGGTGTGGGCAAGGTCCTTTTACTGTAAATCAGTGGGGTAAGTGCCTCAGACTCAGAGTTCTCTGCCTGTTCCTCCAGTGTGCAGTGATGAGCTGACCCACAACTTCAAGGGTTTCACGGTAATGAACGAGAACGAGCGCTACGATGCTGTGCAGCACTGTCGCTATGTGGACGAGGTGGTGAGAAACGCACCCTGGACCCTCACACCCGAGTTCCTGGCAGAGCACAGGGTAATTTGTGACATCTGATCTGTTTGGAATTTCCATTAGCCTCTCTCTGTCTAGGGCAAGAATTCATCCTTGAGGGTGACCTCTGCCTGAGCAAACTGTTTCTGTTGAAGCTCCTTAAATATAGAATTAACTGTGTTAGGGGAATTGAGTGGGTTTCTTGGGAGTGTGGAAGCATTTGCTAAGCTGGCATGTAATGTTAAAATAAGGTAGATATTGTGATGTAGTGTAAAAGCCTGAGAGGGTTTTCATGGCTTCAGGAGAAGTTGGTAACAGTTAGGTGAAATGCACTAGGGAGGGGATTACATGGATTGGGATTGATTTCTAGGGGGGTGGGGGGCTGGTCCAACTCCCTGTTTACAGCAGGAGCAGCTTAGATATACATCAGCTTCCTTGCTGCAGGAGGCCAGACAAGCTGTCTTGAAAGCCTTTTATCAGCTGGTGAGATAAAGTGAAAAGAATCTCTAACATCTGTTGAACAGCTTTGGGAGGTGAAGGAGTCTCCAGGGGAGATTGCTTAGTTGCCATTAAAAAGCCATTTCTCTGTGGAGCTTAAAGCAGCTGTATCCTTATCCTCAGCCTTTTCTTTCCTCTCTGTCATGTGCTTACAGTTCACAGGCAATTGTCACTGAGAACTTGGGACTGCTTTGTGTTGTTTTAGGAGGGAAGTGTCTTGCTGTTCTCTCTCACACCCCTGAGTGGAGGTGTTGAGCTGAAAATTACCATCTTTCGACAGCACCCGGAGATCTGCACATTCCAGATAAAATGTTGACCTGCTTTTTTAATTTTCAGATCGACTTTGTTGCACATGATGACATCCCCTACTCTTCTGCTGGCAGTGATGATGTCTATAAGCATATAAAAGAAGCAGGTGGGTCCCCTTCAAATTCTCCAGGCTTTTCTGTCAAAAACCTTCTGTAATTTCTACTGTACCTCTATAATGCAAGATTATGCTTCTCTGGGAACAAGATCTGGCCAGGAGGTTCTGGTGGCAGGAATAAGCAGCTCTGGACCCTGCTTCATAACCTGTTCCATGTCCCAGCCCAAGCATAGCCCAGCATTAAATCCTAATTTCAGTCTAGTTATTTTGATTGAATTAACAGCAACTTCTTGAAAACACACTACAGTTTAGCTTATTTCTTACAAATAGAGAGTCTCATAAACTTAGCAGAAGGACACCTCTAGCTGTTTGCTGTAAAATTCTCTGGGGTGCAGCTTTTTTATATCTGTCCAAACTCAGCCATCAGAATGTTATAGTTCCATTCATTAAAATGTAGGACCCCTTGTCCTGTCCTTGTCCCCACACTATTCTGCATGCAGTCAATATTTAAACTAGCTAAAGTGAAGACTTTTTCATTAGAATACCTGGTATTTTGACATGTTTTGGTCTTACTTAGGCATTCCAGACAGGATGACTCTGGTATTGTCATTTAAGGACAAAAATGTGACAGCAGTTAGGAAGTGAGCTCTTGACAGGAGAAATTGTTTCCTAATAGAGGTGTCAACAGCTTTTTGCCATGTGTCTTGCTCAAGCTGTCCTTTTCCCCAACTTTAGGCATGTTTGCACCCACCCAGAGGACTGAGGGCATCTCCACGTCCGACATCATCACGCGCATCGTGCGGGACTACGACGTCTATGCCAGGAGGAACCTGCAGCGGGGCTACACGGCCAAGGAGCTCAACGTCAGCTTCATCAATGTGAGTTCAGTGGCTCTCACCACTCTCTGCAGGAGCCAGAACCTTGCAAAGTGTGAAGAGAGTCTTGTCTAGTGATAGCACAGTCCTGCCATGTGCCGGTGAAGGCCTGTCTGCAGAGCTAAGCATTGGCACCAGACCAGTGTCCTGGGAGTAGAAATTAGACTTCCACCCCTGAAATTGCTTCAGGAATTTACTCAGAGGAACTGGAGGGTTGCTAATGCTGCTCTCTTGTCAGAGATGCCTTGATGATGTCTTACCTATTGAAAGAGCTGGAGAGAGGGTGTGTGGCAAAATGTACATTTTCTTGAACGAAGAGTGAGTTGTTCTTGACAGCAGCTGCTGTCTCATCTCTCTTCTCTTCCTTCAGCCACCTCCTTAGGGCAGAGTCATTTGTTAGGATAAAATCTGATGCTGTTTCCACTGTACTGTTCCCTTCCTGGAGCTGCAGGAACAGCAGTGCTTGAGTAGGACAGAAAGATATGGCCTGATCCTGTGCTGAGCAGCTCTAGCCCTCAGAAAGAATAAATGGCAGAAGACATTTTTGATATTGGAAGTAAAGTTGTAAACATTTTCTTTTGTCACTCAGATACTGTGCCTGTGAAAAACAATGAAACAGGAGAGGTAATGGCTGCTTGGCCTCTCTTTGGCACATAACTCTGCCTCTGTTTAAAAACAACCAGCAGAAAGACTGGTGCTGTTCTGATACACAGAGAGACCTACAGCAAGTCACTCAAATCTAATCTGTGTGCTGTATAAATATTTCCCTCTTCCATGCACTCCTATTAGATAGTGCTTATCTCTGGCTTTAAGTCTTGCTTTTTGTACTGTGGCAGGCACTGGCACAGAGTGTCTCACAGCCCCACTGTGTCTGCTATGTGGTCTAGGAAAGAAGTGTCATGGCAGTGAAGGAGAAGTGTCACCAGATGCTGAGTCTCAAGCAGCAGTTCAGTGAAGTAACACAGGGCAGAGATGGTTTCCACTCAGATCTGGTGAGCTGTATTCTAATCCACCACTCTCTATGCAGGAGAAAAAATATCACCTCCAGGAACGTGTAGATAAGGTGAAAAAGAGGGTGAAGGATGTAGAGGAGAAGTCAAAGGAATTTGTCCAGAAAGTGGAAGAGAAGAGTATTGATCTCATTCAGAAGTGGGAAGAGAAGTCCCGGGAGTTCATCGGCAATTTTCTGGAGATGTTTGGCCCAGAAGGTGCATTGGTAAGGAATTACTCTGGGGAAAGGGGAAAGGGAATTTTGGAGACATTAACAGACATTGTAGGACTTCTACAGAGTCTGCAGAGGAATGGTTTAGCATTTGTTGCAGTGCTCAGTGTGCTGCCAGTCTCCAGACAAGTTTCCCAGGCTTGGGCAGCCCCTTTTCAGGGAGTGTTCACCATTGCCAACGAGATAATGCCAATTACATTGTAGAGTTAAAAACTCCCCTGTCCCACAAGCTGACCTGTAAACTTCAGTTTGTGCCCTGCTGACCATTGAGCTGCCAAGAGGATGGTGGTCACTGTTGTTGGTCTAAGATGAGTCTGAAGCAACTTGTTTATGCCAAGCTTTCCTGCACTGTTGGGTGAATATCACAGGCATTTCATGTTAGTAGTGCTTGAAAATGAGTGGTGATTACACTGTTTCCAAAGCCTAGAGTGATGCTGGAGCTTTTTCTGCTCTTAAATAGCATGCAGTTCTGAAGGGACACAGCTCAAAATGCTGCACAGGCTGTCAGTGTCCATTTCCATGGCTGTGTAACCCATGCTAACTGTTCTCCTGCTTCCCTCACCAGAAGCACATGCTGAAGGAGGGCAAGGGCCGGATGCTGCAGGCCATCAGCCCAAAGCAGAGTCCCAGCAGCAGCCCCACACACGACCGCTCCCCATCTCCCTCCTTCCGCTGGCCCTTCTCCACCAAGACTCCTCCTTCCTCACCTGCCAACCGCTCCAGGAACGAGTCTGCAGTCACCTATGACATCAGTGAGGATGAAGAGGATTAACCTACCTGCCAGGATTTGCTGCGGACCGCTAATCGCTGAATCCTAAGTCCAGACCCACTGGGGAACTCTAAATGAGCAAGAGAGCCATAGGAACAGGGCTGATGGTGAGCACAGGGCCTTGGAGGTACCCACTGCTCTTAGCAAGGGCTGCTGCCTGGAAGCACATTCAAACCTGCTCTCCCTTCATCTCCCTAAATCCCCTTTTTATGTTTACGTTCTAGCGGTTTCCAGGGTGAAGATAGTTTTTATATTTTAAGAAAATATTTGTTAAAAGGGCAAAGAATAGCACTCAAGCGTGGCTTTTGTTTTGGTTTCTTTTCCCTTGTTAAACCTCCAGGCAAGAGGGAGAGTGGGAAGACCCATCTGTCTCTTCTTTCCTTCAGCTCCTCTGTCTTATCCCCCCCACCCCCAGGCAGTATCTGTGCCACTGCCAAGCAAATGACCCCTCAGTTCCTCAACCAGCAT
Source organism: Thryothorus ludovicianus (assembly GCA_013397245.1). NCBI lineage: Eukaryota > Metazoa > Chordata > Aves > Passeriformes > Certhiidae > Thryothorus > Thryothorus ludovicianus. Next base: position 1,564,345 of record VZTB01010552.1, read on the forward strand.
GACCTCGAGAGCACACACAAAGCAGTGGTGTAATGAGGCTTCTAGGAAGTAGAGACATCCCTGCTGGTCTGGAGCCAATAGGAATCTATCCAGCAGACCCTGTAGTGCTCACATGCCTCTTAACTGAGCTTCCCAGCGTGTCACAGTGAGGACGTGCTGGGCAGGAGGTACCAGCTTGGCACGCAGGAGTTACACCCGGGAAGGACTTGCAGCACTGTAGAGTGGCACACCCCATAAAGTGCACAGCATTCACAGCTCCAAACAGTAGAGGGGCTGCTGGGGAAAGGTCTTTCCAGCTAATCTTAACAAGACTGCTAAATCCTGAGCTAAAATTGAGCCCTCAGTTGCTGTTGGAGAGAAGAGAATCAATCTTTGCTTCAGGGCACTTGCTGTTGTGCATTTCCTTGGGTGTGTGAGAGCCCAAGTAGGAAATGAATGTGTGTAGTCTATTGAGAAATTCCTTGTTCCAGTCTATGGTGTGTTACACGTTTTAGTGTCTGTCCAAATGGTCCCTCAGCACTGTGTTCTGTGTGTGTTTGTGTTTCAGTTGCTGTGCTCTAGGGGCTGGAGGAGTTCTTCACACTGGTGCCGTGAAGTCGCTGCTCTAAGGGCAAAGCAGCCAGTTTGCTGCTGATGTCAGTGTGTGCAGCTGGACAGATGAAGGGCCCCAGTCCTGTGTGACAGTTACCTGGCTTGTGCAGTACATGCACAAATCCTTGCCTGCTCACTCTGCTCCATGAGGCAGGATGGAAGGAGCATCAGAGAGTGCTGCTTTTTGAGCTTATTTAAACACATAATGCTCGTTTGAGTCCATGGTCCAACTTCTGCCTGCTGTTGTGTCTGTGGTACACACTGAGCTTTGTGGCCTGTAGCTCCCCAAGGGGACTTGCCCTCCCTATGGCTGAGCAGAGTAGGTCAATGCACTCTGTCCTGCAGCCAACACTGGAGAAACTGGCCTTGCTGTCATATAGCTGTGGAGCTTTTCTGCCAGGGTTTGCCTCTGATGCCCACTGCCTCTGAGTGGAGCTGCTGGGCTGAGTTGCCTGTATCCTGTGGTACTGGAACAGAGGATGGCTCAGAGCCCTGTCAGCAATGCTGCAGGGAGGTCTCCGGAGTAGGATGTGAGGCTTGGGGAGCAGCACATGCAAGGAGGAAACTCAAGTGCTACCACAAGCTCTGCACACTGTGATGCTTCCAGAGCACATGGTGGCCCTGTGGTAGGAACAGGCTGCAGCTTCTTTCCAGCTTTTTTCTTGATGGTCTTTAGTCACACTGCCCAAAGGGCTGGACAGAGGTTCTGTGCTTCTGTTGAGGCCGGAACTGGTATTGGAGAGGGAATTTTGGGGATCACTAATTTGCCACTTGGACCTCTTTCAGCAGGGATGTGCACAGCTGTGGGAGCATGGCTAGCTGCTGTGGACTTGAAACTGTAAGGAGCAAGTAACAGTCACATTGTAGAAGCCAGTTGTTAATCCTCTAGTTTATGAGTGGTAGAACACTTCCTTTGTATCTCCCACATTGTCTCTCCCCTCATCTTTCCTTCCTCATCCTCCCCTCTATATGGATGTTGCGGTTGTTTCCCTGAGCCAGATCAGAGGCCAGGCTGCTTTAGAGCCTTACTACTGTTTTAAACACAAGTTATGCAACAGTGTTCTGTAAATTTGGGTAACCATGGTGTTCTGGATGGTGGCTTGTTCTGCAGAGACCCTAACATACTTGACTCTCTGCAAAATCTGGGGTGCTTGGTAAGAAGCCAGCTGTGGTTTTACATGTAGCTTGGAATAACAGAGCTGTTTCTTGTAACCAATAATCTCTGCTTCCTCCTTGCACTGAAATTAAATTCGACACTGAAATCCCAGCCTAGTCTTTTTTTTTTTCTTTGTTTTGTTTTCTCCTGGATTGCTGGACCAGTCTTCTCCAGCACTGTCATGTTTTATCAGGAATAGGTAAGAGCTTGATCTTTCAGCAAAACACGAGCCAAGTTCCCCAGGATCATCTTATTCTCACAGATACACCCAGTGCTGCTGCTTCAGGGCTGCCCTGCACACCTCTAAGGCATCCCTCACTCTTCAAAAGAAGCATCCAGAAGAGAGATGAAGTAAAAGGTGCAGTTGAAAAACAAAACTTAACTAGCATGCAGTGAAAATCCCTGTGGAGTTAGATGCTGCCAAATCTAGAGGCAGCTACTCATGTGAAACAGCCCGATTTCACTTCCTCTGTAGAGCTGGGGTGTGAGCCCCTGGGAAAGGATTTTCTGATGGCAGAGAACAGCAGCAACAGGACAGGATTGAGAGGTACCAGAGATAGAGGTAGAAGCAAGAACATTGGAGTGTGCTGCAACTTTTTAACGTGATCTGGTCATTTCAAACCATGGTCGGAGTTGTGGTTCTGGTGTCTCTAATGAACACTTGAGGTCAAAAGATTACCCAGTGGTTTCTGCAAATTGTCATTGCTCCTGATGTCCATCTCCATGTCTAGAGCAGATACCGGTACTGGACTGAGGCTGGTTAAGGCACCATTTATTAATTGCCAGTGCTATGAAGGTGCTTCAAGGCTCCTTCCTTTGCCTGAGGCCTGACTGGCAGGTGTGGATGCTTCCTGTGTGCTTTCAGGAGCAGCCAGTTCCATGGAGAACAGGCCCAAGGGACAGGTCAAGACCCATCCTGTTGTCTTGGAGAAAATCACAATTGTCCTGGGTATGCCTTGGCTGTGGAACCCCAGCCAGCAGCACCCAGAGCTCAGTGTCACAGCTGGATGTTGGGCATCCCATGACAGTCTCATGCCATGGCTGTGTTAGTCTGGGCTCCATCCTCTGCTCCCTGTATGGAGTCATCTCCCACCCAGCCTAGGCAAAGATAATATGAACCCAGTGACCAATGCAAGACTCCAGTAAAAATTTATCTTTACTCAGTGCTAGACAAGAGTCCCCAGGCTGGAGGCTTTTAGGTTTCAGACCCTTTCATTCTGTCCCAAGATGCTCTTTCGCCTTCTGCCTCTTCTGCTGCCAGCAGCTCCCCAGGGCGAGGGGAGGAGGAGAAGGTTGTGCAGAGTAGACCAGCCCCTCACCCCACTCTGCCCCTTGGCACACCAGTTCTCCCTCCTGCTCACGCCTTGACGTTGGCCCCCACAGGTGCAAAGCTGGCGGGCTGGTAGCCCGGCTTGTCATCCTGCTTGCGGTAGTACATCCGTGTCAGCACGGCCAGGATGAAGGTCTGCGGGATCAGCAGCTGCGCATTCATCTCTGGAAGAGGAGGAGGGTCATTTGAAGCTGCCTTCATCCATCATGCCCACCCCCCATGCCATGCCATGTGATGGAGGGGCTTGTCTGGGAGCACGTGGCACTGCTCTCCCATCTCCCGACTTACGCTGTGACCTGGCCTTGGAGGAGAAGGGCGGTGAGCAGGCGATGCTGCCGTTGTTGGCCAGGATGCTGAAGATGGCAGGCTGGAGCGCCGTCAGGAGGAGCAGGATCTGCGACCACCAACGCCCCCGTGGTGAGGGCCATGCTGTGCCCAGCTCCCAGCCTTCACCTTCCCTGCTGTCCTGCAGCCAGCGGGGCTCTCACCCAGCAGCAGCTCCTGCCCCACTGTCTGCACCCTGCCTCACCCCATCTGTGCTGCAGGAGCCCCTCATCTAGGAGGGAGCTGGGCAGGACAGGAGCTCACCTGGAAACAGGTGAACTTGGCCTGCATGTTCTGCTCAGCCAGGTGCAGCCGAGCCTGCCGGAAGAGAATGCCCAGGCCCCACAGCCCAAAGAGGGTGGAGACACCAACCAAGGTGTTGATCCAGAGGGCCACGCTCTCTGCTGAAATCTGAGGGGGACACAGAAAACATTACTAGGCTGACAAAGCTGAGGTGGAGGCTTCCTGTCTAGGTCATCAACCTGCCCATCCCTGTGCTCTGGCACTCACGTCAGCAGGGTTGTAATTCCCATCGGCAGACAGGATCAGCCCCAGGAAGACAGCAAATGCCCTTAAGACAGCGTACTGGAAAGTCCCCAGGATCATCAATTTAAGCTTTTTCCTGGCATGGCAAGAGAGACCAGCAGCACTCTGAGATCCCCAAGTCCCTGCCCAGGGACTTCCCTTCCAGCCCAGTGAAAGGAGGGGGTGAAAGCCATCCAAGGGCAGAGGTTTATCCCAGCTCCCCCTCACCTGGTCATGGTGATTCGGGGCAGGCAGGGGCAGCAGCAGCAGCAGGGCCCAGTGCTGATCACCATGGGCACGTCCTTCAGGGTGCTGAGCAGTGCTTCCTTCCCCCCAAAGCCCTCCACCATGACCAGCATAAGCAGGTAGAAGCAGACAGCAAAGTACCTGGGGAGGAGGAGGAAGGCAGGTCAAGCCCTGTGGGCTCTGTGGTGCCCTGTCCCAGGGTGGGTGATACTCACGCCGTGGTAGCCATCTCCACCACCATCATGGAGCGCGGGAACCACAGGCCAAAGCAGCTGACCACTGACACAACCTGGGGGACACGCGAGCTTGGCACACTGACACTCTCCCCTCCTGTGGGCTGGCACCCCTTGGGTGGCCCTGGGCCTCAGGGTGATGCCCCCCAGCACCCCCACAGCCCAGCTCACCGTAGGGGCTGAGCTGCTCCAGCAGAGGGTCTTCATCTTGATAGGGCAGCGGACCTTGCGGAAGAGGTACGAAACCTCTTCCACATAGATCACAACTGACAGCAGTGTCATGATGGTGCAGAGGCCCAGGATGATGAGCTGGGCCGTGTCCAGCTCTGCCAGGGAGGGGTGAGAAGCTGTCTTCATCCTGTCTGGTCCCCCTGGGGACTACTACTGCAGGGAGCTGCCCCATGACCCACTACTCCACAGGATAAGGAAGCTCTGTGCCACGCCCTGGGCATGCCTGCCTAAGCCAGAGCTGGCCCTTCTGTGCCACTGCTCCCTGTGCCATGACACCTGCCCGGTGCTGGCCCTTCCTGGGCTGTCCCCATCCCTGCAGGTAAGACTATGAAATGGGAGGCTAAGACCCTGGCAGCAGCCCAGTTTCCGACTTCTGGGGCTGCTCCGTGCCTGCACTTGCCGCCGCCACCCTACCACCTTCATCCCTGTCTGCTCCCGCCAGTGACAACAGGAGGGTCCTCCGCGCCCCGTCCCCCCACTTACGGTGCAGCAGCTGCCGGGAGGTGGGCGGCAGGGAGAAGCAGGCTGCCGGCACGCTGAAGTTTTTGATCAGCATCTCCACCAAAGGGCGGGAGAACCTGCGGAGCAGAACGGGAGTGCTGCAGGGGGCCGCAGCGACACGGGGACACCCGGCCCCGCAGGGTCCGAGCAGTCCCTTGGCTGGCTTGCCTCACCACCAAGCGCGTCCCTTCCTTTACAGAGGGAACGAATCATCCAAAGTTCTGATCCAGACAGTTGGGTTTGCCCGGCTGCAAAGCAGCACGGGGGTCTCCAGCACTCACCTGGGGTCATCCGCCAGCTCCAAAGTGAGATCCATCCTGTTCGGCTCCTGGCTGGCTCTGTCCCAGTGGCTGTGGCGCTGCTCGTCACCGCCTCAGCTCCCCTCGCCGGCCCACGGGGTCAGAGTCCCCGGGGCAGGGACCGCGGGACGATGCCGCGCCTCGTTCCAGTTTAACCAGAGCCTCCGGAGCTTCCCTCCCTCTCCGGCAGCTGCGGGCACCCATTGGCGTGGCCCCGCGCCGTCCCGGCCCCCCGAGTGCTTTGGCCACCAGGTTATCGACCCGGGGTGCCGGGAAGGCAAGAGTCACCCGTACCGGCACACCTGCGTGTCCCCAGGGCACCTGCGCTGGGGGGACACTGCCGGCCCTCGGGGAGCCCGGACAGCGGCTGCGGGTGCCATTGGGGGGCCGGGACGTGTCCTCATGTCCCCTGAGCAGCAGTGTCGGGGTGGGAGGTGATGCTGCGGGCGCTGGGAATTCTGTCAGCCCCTGCTCTGCTCTGCGGCAGGGCTTGGGGTGGCTCAGCTCGGGGGAGCCCGGGGCTGAGCCCTGCACGGTGCCGCTCCCGCGGCGCTAGAGGGCAGGGCTGGCCCGGCGCTCAGAGCCTGGCCTCGGACAGCAGCAGCACCCCGGCCTGGGGAGGGGACCAGAGGGCTGGAGGGAACAATCTGAGCGGGAGCCGGGGCCTCAGGCAGGGGGAACAGTGTACCCGTGTCTGAGATGGATCCCAGGATCCTCATGGGTCCCACGGATGTCCACGGCTACAGGTGTTCTCCCAGTCCCTGAAGGAAAAAGAGTTCTGGTTTATACTGGGTCTCCTTGGAACTGCTACCTTTGCCCCTCTGGCAAGGGGCTTCTGCTGCAGCCAGAGTGGCACCAGGACCCCAGATGGGTGCTCTGCACCTTGCTATAGGAGCTGGATGCTGCTGTTGGTAATGAAATGGGATGGTGGGAAGGGCCTGGGGGGGACGGAAGGGATGTGGATGCTTGGAATGGGATGGGGAAATGGGATGGAGGAGGAGGAGGTAGGCCTGTGAGGACTCTATGCATACCCGAGGTGCTGTGCACACCTGGCTCTCCCCTCCTCCCAACCCTGTTAACCAAACCCTGTGTCCCTGTCCCTACACACTGTACAGACCCTTTCCTGCCCTATATGCTCTAACCTGGCACACTGCATGCTGCACACCCAGCTCTCTACACTCACACTCTCACACACACACACACCTTGCATGAGCAGACCCCTCACCATGGCTGCTCCTGGCCCCACGGGTGCATGGGACCAATGGAGGACCCCCACTGCACACCCCTGCATCACCAGCATTGCCTGCAGCTGAAGAAACGTCAGCTCCTGTGACATCTGCTGTGCTGCCATGTATGTGACAGTCACTACAGATTGTCATGGCTGTCCTGCTGTCCTGCTCATCCACCTGGCACTCACCCCCTGTGGTCCATCAGCCCTGGGATGATCTGCACGTATCCCTGGCCCCGGGGAAGCAGAGCCCAGCCCCAGCACGCAGCCACACGTGTTGCACTGCCCAGACACGTGCAGGAGCCTCTTTCCCTGACTGGTGTAGCCCCAGGGCCAGCACCACCCATGGGTGCCCGCTGCACGGGGCACGTGCTGGTCCCCTTGCCCACCACACCTGTGTCTGGTTGTCCCTGACTCACTGCTGCAGCACCATGATGATCCTTCTTGCCACTCAGGTGGTACCTGAGCCTGACTGAGCCCTGGTCCCCTGTGTTCCCCAAGCACAGCATGCCCTGAGGTGCAAGGTACAGCTGTGGGGTATGGAGCAACCTGCCAGCCCATGAGGGGGATGCAGAACATGGCTGGGCCCCAAGCCCAGAGCAGAGGGCAGCCCCACACATTGATGCTCTGCATGAGTGAGTCCCAGCACACATGCACACGTGTGCAAGGAGGGCTCCATTGCTGCACACACTCCCCAGTTCATCTGAGTCTGGATGCAGCAGTGATACCCACAGCTCACCTACCTGCACCAAGCCCCCAGCCACACCACCCCACACAGGGACAGGACACACCCACACACTGTTCTGCTGTGGACAGTGTATTGGGGGTCTGGGTGTCACCACCCCAGAGCTGTCCCCAGGGAACATGGAGGGCTCTCACCCCGGCAGCCCAAGGTGCTGAGCCCTACCTGTGCCAGCAGAACAGGACGTGCCTGTGACTTGCTTGCTTCAACCTGCCCCAGGAGCTGACGGAAATGGGTGTGGAGAGGGGGAATGCAGTGGGATGAGATGGGATGGGATAGCCCAGAGTCCCTCCAGCTTCTCCCTTATTCCAGCCCCTATCTATGCCTGAGATTTGTGGTCTTGAAGCCATCAGGGTCCACAGCCCCCCATGTCCCCCATTCAGTATTCTCCACATAGGCTGCTACTATGGCCAAAAGCTGGCAGGTGAGCATCCCCTGGCATGGGCATGAGGGGCAACAGATGGGGCAAGCTCCCACCAGTTCTACCTCTGCCCCAGACCTTTAGGATGCTCCAGGGCAGAGCAACCACAGGGACTCCCCTTCCTGCCAAAAACCCTCGCAGCAGAGAAGGAGAAAGGAAAACAGAGATGGGAGCCATACACCCACCAGCCCAGGGCAAGGGGTGGTCTGAAGGTTTGTGGTCCACTCAGCATCAGGGTGGTTGTGACAGAGAAACATGCAGCAGTGCTGGAAATTCTTCCCATTTGCTTATTTAGTTTTTTATTTATTTTAAACAAAACTTTTTGACCATGGAAATCCTGTTTCCCCCCAAAAAGAAGCCAAGCAGACCCTCTCATCATTCCATCATTGCCCACACTGCTGCTGTGTCAGTGTTCCACAATACTTGGAAAAGCCCTTAAAATGCAAATATTTATATGGGGTTTAGACAGTTTTCCACTCGTCTCTAATTCCCTGTGGTTATGGCCAGAGGAGCTGATCTCGTTGGGCACAGCTGACCATCACCAGCATCCTCATGGTCAGGACATGGCAGGGAAGAAAACTCCTCATGTGTATCCTTGCTAGGAGCTGGTAGGAGACCAAAACACATTCCTTCTCATACTCTCCTCTCCCTCCCAGAGCCTGAGGCCACAGTGGAGGATTGGGATGCTGGGGAGTGAGAGCCCCATGCTCAGTTCAGGCCATGGTCCAGCCAGACAAGTGGACAATAAAGACCCTGAGCTTTTGGTGATCCATGGCCACTGCTGACACAGAGGGACAGACCCTGCTCAGTGGGACAGAGCAGCCAGGGTTGTCCCTCTCCCAAGGGACCTCCCACACTCTGCCCAGTCCCTGTGCCAGGCAGGACCAACCCCCTGAGAGCACTGGCACCCCATAGCATGGGGGGATGTCTGGCACCTGCCTTTGGGGAAAACCACACTCCACGAGCACAAGCACCAAAGGGATGCCATGCTTTGCATTGCCACAGATGACCCTGTTCCCCACGCCTGGGGTTTAGGAGAGAGTCAGCATCCCCACCCTGCCAGTTTTCCAGCAGCACCCTGCTGAGCCACTGGGAACAGGAGAGTGAGGACAAATTGAGAAATAAATAGAACACAAAGGTCTATCAGACTTGTGAAAGGTCAGGAAAGCCCACCTTGCCCCTGCAAGCATCTGCCTGGTGAGGAAGTTGCTGCTGAGAGGTTGATGGAAGTGGATGAGGGGTGTGGATCCTGCTGGCAGTAGTAAGACTGCTGTCACCATCTGCCTTCAAGGTTCCAACACAATCCACAACTGGAGCCTTGGCTGGATCCCTGCAAATCCATCAGTGTCACAGCAACACTGGACACCAGGCTGAAGAGGGGTCCCAGAACTTAGAGCATCCCCCTGGAATGGTCAGTGTGGGGCAGTGACAATGCCCCCAGTCCTGGCCCCCAGCACAGCAGGAATGGGGCTGGGTCCCCTCAGCCCCAGGTCTGGAGCCACGCCACTGATAGGGATGGCAGGGAGCCCTTCCCACAGCTGCCTGTAGATAAGGCCCATCTGTTCCTGTCTGATTGCCCCGGGAGGAGCTGGAGGGGTGGGAGCCACCACTCCTGGGAGATATGGCCAGGAGGGAGCAGAGGGTGCTGAGGGCAGGGGTGTGACACACTGGGGTCCTCTGGGTCCCTTCTCTGGGCAGGTGAAGATGCCCTGGCTGCCCTGACAGCACAGCTGGGGTGGGAGAAAGTGTGGAGCCCCTGGCAGAGCAACAGCCCTCCACAAATGCTCCCCTTTCCAGTGGGGACCAGCCCTCTGCCACTGGAAAACACTTCCCAGTGCCCTCACATGGCGGCATCACAAGCTTGCTGCAAGGCAGAGTCAGAGACCCCACCACACCTCAGTTTCCCCAACTGTAAAATGGGGAAGTCCTGAAGTATGGGAGAATAGAGAGCTCAGTGTCTTATTGCTCTGGTGCTAGGGGAAAGATCCACGATAGGTGTTATTTATAGATCAAGCTGGCATTTCAGATGGGGGGGATACTGCCCTGGGAGCCAGCTGGCTGCCTCCAGTCTCTGCCTCAAGGTCACCAGGAAAAATGCTGGCCTCGGAGAGGTTTGGGGTAGGAGTCCTTCCAGCCACAGCTTCCCCTTCTGGGCAGGGAAAATCCCTTTTTCCTAGGAGGCAATAAGGATCACTCCTGTTAGAGACCCCAGCCTCCAAGTCTCTTGCCCAGCCATGGGTGATGGGACACTCCCAGGAGGTGGCCGTGGGGCAGCGATGGTGGGGTGGCAGCAGTGGAGTGTGGCACACAGAGGAGCACAGGGCAGAGCTGGGGATTTTTGCTAAATCAACGAACAGAGCAGAACAGCTCAGTTTCACAGAGAAGCAAGCCCCGGATGTCTAACTTTCTCGGGAAGCAGAAGTGCTGCAGTGTGGGCAAAATCTCCCCATGCTCCAGTTCTCAGAAACACTGCTCAGCCACAGCTGGGGGAGCAGTTCCTGTGCACAGCCCTGGTGGCACCTGCAGAGACCCTCCTGTCCCTCCCCATACAGGTCTGGGTGCCACCACAGACGCTGGCACCCCTACCAGGTTCCCATGCTGCTAGACTGGGAGGAGAAGTGAGACATGGGCACAACCAGGACATCACTGTGTCTGTCCCAGAGCACCTAAAGGGGTCACCCTACAGGGAACTGGCTTGTGAGCCCTCAGCAACGCAGCTGCAGTTCAGGTCAGTGAGACACCTCTTCCCCAAACTGCTGAGAGCAGTTGACTGTGTGCATATATTCATGAAAAAGCCACATATCACATATACACACACATCTATAAATATGTATGTGACTTTCTATACTATCTAGGATCTTGTAGAGTGCATATAAACTGCGATGAGCTGAGATGGGTGTGCCCTCAAAAGTGGAACAGCTCTTCCCCACAGGCTGGCTTATCACCCATGCCATAGCCTCAATCATGCTTCCAAACCATTCCTGGGGTACTGGCCCACCCAAGGGTCACCTGGCCCCACAGATGACCAAAGAGGCTCCCCAGGGCAGGGGACTGCCCTTTGCAATGCCCAGCATTCCACAGGTCATCCCCCAGACAGAGAAGAGGAAGAGGATGGTGGGGCCTGTCCCTGTCCCTCGTTTGGGAGGAAGGGGAGCCCACCATGAGAAGAAAGAAGCCCAACAGAAGCTGGATGAAACCTTTCTATGATCTGGATCGAGGCCATCAGAGCAGCTTTGATGGCCACAGCCTTCTCCTCCCGTTTCAACAGAGCCTCACAGATGGGGTACCTGATAACACCCCCATCTTCTGTCCAGCCCTTCTGGCCCCCTTTCTGTTTGCTTTTCCTCCCAGCAGCTCCACGTCCGATGGCGCTGCACTGGGCCAGAAGGGAAGTGACCAAGCTGTGGGGCTCAGCATGGTGAGGGCTTTGTGTCCTTCAAAGGGGATGAACAAACAGCCAGAGGTCCCAACCCGGCTGAGGGGATCCTGCGGAAATACCACGGTCAACACTTGGGAGCTGCTTCCTGCCTGCTCCAAGGCTTTGGACGCAAAAAAGTATTTTCCTGCTGTAAGGTAACATCTGCATTTCCAGTGGGTGTCCCAGTGACATGCCACTGGTTTCTTAGAGCCGCCCTCAACCTCTGAATGAAAAGGCACCTTGTTTGAAAAACAGAGAGGCCTTTTTCTGCCACAGCTACCTAAAATAGCCACGTCACTGCCGATGTTTGCTTTTGCTGAGTGACGAGGTTAACACACCCTCTGAGTGGGCTGTGAGCGTTTTCTTTGGTCAGGAGTTTTATTTTCATAATTGTCTCTCTTGCAAGAAGTTTGCAGGTGAAAATGCCGAGGCTTTAAAAAGTCAGATGGACAAATATTTTCCCAGAGAGCCAGTAGAGACACAGTGTGTTTGTGGAAGGGAGGTGCTGCTCCCCTGATGACCCTGAGCCTTCCCAGTTCTGTGACGCCCACCCACCAGCCTCGGCCACCCCATGGGGTCACTCACAACCACTTGAGTCAGGCACAGGGAGTGGTCCCACCTGCTTGGGGAAAGCCTTCAGCCCTCGGTGGGACTTCTTCAGCTGTCCTCGAGTGATTCTGCCTCCCATTGCAGGTGGGAAAGCATCCCAAGTGCAGCTCAATGGGAACCATGAAAAACACCTTCCCTTCCCTTCCCTTCCCTTCCCTTCCCTTCCCTTCCTTTCGTGCCACCTCTACCAGTGCCAGGTCCACCCCAGGGTGCTGGGCAAGCATTCCCACCTGCTGCCTGCAGGTAGGCAAGGATGGGAGGGGATGGACATGCCTGGAGAGGTGTGGACACACTCGTGTTGGGTGCATCTGTGGGTAGGGGCATACATGTGCATGTACACGTGTGTGTGCCCAAACCTGTGATGTACATGTGTGGGACACATGTGGGTTTGTCCACCTGGCTGGCATCCACACCTGTGAGCACAGCACCCTATGGGGTGCAGGGAGCTGAGGCAGAGGGTGGTGGGGGCCCAGCATCACCAGTTCATGCTGACAGACAGCCAAGCAATACTCAGCCCTGGACAAGCCTCTCTTTTGGGCATCACTTCTTCCCCAAGTCCCTGCTGTGAGATAAAGCAAAGGGACAAGGCCTTTCAGCACCAGTCCTCAATGATGAGGAAGAGGAGGGAGGACTGGAGCAGCGCTAGGAGAGATGAACATCACCCTGGGCCTCTGCATTTTTGCTTCACTGAGTAACAAATAAAACCTCCAAATTCACATCTGCCATTAAAGCCACCAGGACATGCACAGGGAAAGGAAGGTGCTTTCTCCAGAGAGGGGTAATGACACTGAGCAAACTCCATGATGGCAAAAGGCTGAGGAGGGAGCCACAGAGGGTGCCTGCAATGGCACAGCGGGCTCAGCAGCCCCCGGGGCAGTTCTCATGGACATCCTGAGCCAAGGAAAGATAAAGGAGAAGCTGGTGCTGGAAACAATCCCTGCTGACTGTTCCTTTACAGACCACAGATGACTAAAAGTCAGGAGCTAAAACTAAATACAACCCACTATTCACTGGAGGAGTGGGGAAGAGAGCAGGGGAAGTTGTTTCCATTTGTTTCACCAGAGAGTTTTTCTAGCTGTAGGAAAGACTTTGACTTTCAGGCCACATCAAGACAAAAACACAGACTGATTTTTTTTTTTTTTCCCTAGGGTAAAACTAACTTTTCCCACTAATCAAGAGCCCAGCTCTGCCATGTGTGCATCCCAAAGGATGCCTGCCAAGCCCGAGGTGGACAGGCAAAGTTTTTCCTCCTCATAGTCCACCACGGACGCCTGCCCTTGAAAGGGACCTGGAGGGAGAGTGCCTGCCAGGGACAGGAGGCTGTTGCAGGGCAGACCAGCAGGCATGGGAAGGTCAGCAACTTGGCTGAGGCACGGGCTGCTTCTGTTCCAAGAGCTGGGAGTCACAGACCTTCTCCAAGCACACACCTCCCGGGGGATTTGCCCTTGAGGCACTGACCTGCTTCTCCTGTCCCAGGGAAAACAATTCCAGACTCACATTTATATCGACATGTCTGTTGCCTGCCCGTGCCTGCAGACTGCAGCCCCTGGGACCCCACAACAGCTCAAGAGAAAGGCATGAGCCCCCCAGATCTGTGTCAAGCACCTGAGTGCTTGATCTGAGGCTGCCAGAGACAAATTAAGGTACCCTGGTTTGAGCACCACATCTCTTATTCTGCTCCATAAATAAACCTACAAGGCACACGGCATCCCCTGGGTCCCCATGGCACAAAGCTGGCACACAGCAGCCGGGGGCAGGTGTCAAAGCTGCCACCAGTGCAGAGAAGAGGCAATTAGTAGGTAGTGAGAAAGCTCCTGCTCTCCCTGTTCAACCCCATTGTGCTAATCCCTCCCCAATTAAAGCTCCCTCTTTGCTTTCAGATACTGCAATGAGAAATTAATCCATCCTAAAACAAGGTATTTCCAGCAGGTCAACAAGACAAAGCCAATTCTCAGTTTGCAAAAGGCTCTGGCACCTGCCTGGGAGCATTTAATTACCCTGACAATGGCATCAAGAGGAGAAGGACCATGAGACCCCTTCAATCACAAATCCACAGAGGAGGCACCGGCTTTTCCTGCTGCTCCCACATGCCTGGGGCCAGCACCTGCAGGCTTCAGCCTCTTCCCAACAGCAGAACTATCATCCAGCCTTCTCAGGGACACTTTTTCCCCTCTGAGCCTGAAATGCTGCACAGGGTACTGGCTTTTTTATGCTGTGCTTTTCCTTTGTCCTTTGCACTGCTCTTGTGCCAATAAATGCACATTATAAAAAAAACAAAGCAGCGGACAGTTCTAATCTCTAAGTCAACATGTGCCCTTATCACAGAGCATGGTTCTCACTGAGCAGGCTCAGGCTGTCTTTTATCCAAAAGGAGCAACGTGTGCACACACTGCAGAGCAAATCAGAGGCAAAACTTCCCCGGGCTTTCCAGGCCCTTTTGAGAGCACAGGAGAGAGCAGCCAGGCACTCCTGCAGGACCAGATCCTGACAGAGAGGTACAGCAGGCACTGCAGGGCCCAGCTGGGCAGGCACATGTCCAGCACACACAGATCACTCCCACCATATCTTCCTGTCCTTTCATGGCTCTGTCCAGGCACTGCACAGAGCTGTTTCCAAGGCTGTTCAGTAACAAAAACTTTCCTTCTGGCCACATATGCTTCTTGAGCAAAAGCCCACAAACTGGGGATGTATGCCCAGCTTTCCAGGATTCTAACCACCAAGTCTGGAAGAGAAAAACCCCGACAGCCCTCAGCTGTGGCAAATGCTGATTCAAGAGAATTGCTTGCAAAATTGCGCACGAAGCACTTTGCACAAGTGACCTGGAATGCCTGCCTGGAGGTGCACTGAAAAAGGAGAGAGAGGAGCTGTGTGCTGCACTCCAGATATGGATCAGAAAGAGCCAGAACAAAGCAGATTGAGGGAATTCCTGAGAGGTCCACGTTTTAGAGAAAGAGACCCACAAAACTGTCCCAGGTCCTGTGTTCTCTCTCTTCCACTTTCTTTTCCCCTTCCACTTCCCCATCACTCAAGCCCTTGGCCTCTTGTGCCGTGGCCAGTCCATGGATAGCCATCAAACGCACGGGATTTTCAGCAGTGCAGAGTGAGGGGACCTTTGATGTGTCCCAGGGCGGCCACGCTGCATCCCCCTGCTTTTCAAAGGCCGGTCCTTGGCTATTGTGTTCACATCCTGAGCTTGTTTGTACACTCTCTGGACGGCCCCAGCCCCGCAGACCCCCTGCCACAGCCGCAGCCGCCGCCGCCCTGACCCCAGATAAAAGCAGCCGGGCTCACGGGGCAGAGCTGCTATCAGGGCAGGGACAGATGGCACCGTCCGAGCTGCAGCTGCCAAGATAGCGGCAGCTCTGCCGGGCCGACCCGCAGGGGTGAAGGCTCCAGGTCAAAACAGCCCCATAGACCTGCCACGGGCTGCCGGGGCACTCGGGCTGCTGGCAGGAGCGGTATCAGTGCCACGCACGCCGAGGGATGTCCTGGTGCTGCTGCTCTCCCTCTCAGCTGCGTCTGGGGAGGGCCAGCATCTTGCCAAAGAGGCAACTGCCAGGAGGAAGCAACACTAAAGCGTTGCTCTTTGATCATCGCCTCATCTCTTCATGCCCTCTAGGCAGGCATAAAGGGAGGTGACAGCCCATCCTCCTCCTTGCAGGAAAGGCAGGGTCGTGCAAGTGTACCTCTATTACACAAGGAACACAGAGGGGTCCCCAGGACTTGGTGGTTAAAATCCCAGTGAAACAGTCCTTGCAAAGGAGGCCCCGTTAAAAGAGCCAGACTGTTTTAGTCCCACTGGGGAAGTGTCCAAGCATGAGCCTCTCTGCTGGGCCTCCATGCCAGCCCCAAACAAGCAGAGCAGCAGTAATGAGCATCACTGCATCCACACCCCACATCCCTCCTTGTGTGATGGGAGAGATGGGGAGATGAGCCTTTACATTGCAGGAAGGCAAAAAAGAATCTCAGAGGACTTTGAGGGAGTGGTCCATGGGATACCGCAGGTCAGCGTCTTTATAGGAGCAAGAGCCCACAATGTCCTCAGCCCCACATCTCATCTCCAGGTGCTTGGTGCTCTGTCTCCTCTCCAGCTAACTGGCAGGAGCTCCAGGCCAGCTGTAGAAAATGTGGAGAGCCAGCCCAGCCCCAGGTGCTTCCCCAGGAAGGATGCAAAGATGGGTGTTATTTTGAAGGAACAGCAAAGCTGTCAGCTTCACCCACTGCGTTTTCATTCTCTCAAATGACTTTTCCCTCATCTCCTCCACAGCCTCTTTGCCACAGGACAAGAGGCAGCAGATCCTTTCCCAGGTGCCAGTGCCTGTCACAATCCCTCTCCTTCCTCAGCCTGCATGGCAGCACATGTCAGGGCTATGGCCAAGGAACAACAGCTCCTAAACATGGCTGTGTGTGCCTGGATTGCTGGGAGACAGCAGGATAGAATGACATCCTCCAAGGCAGCAGGATGGCTTTTCCTGAAAGGGTCATACCCAACTACTTCATCCACTTTTTGTCAGGGCATTTGAGAAATGCAGCAGCAAAAGCCAAAACGGGATCCTCTGGAGGATGGGGGTACTTGTGGTGTTGTGAAATTCTTGGCTATTGCACTCTTGGCTTGCTGAGACAGGAGCAGAGAGGGCAGGTTCACTTGGAAGGTTAGGGTAGTAGAGGTGTTGCAGTATGATTCTGACACTGAAAAAAACTAGATTTGTCAGGTTCCTCTAATAGCTGACTGCACCCATGAGGTGATCAGGGAGCACAGACAGTGTATCCCTCAAACCTGCTCCCAGGAAGGCAGGAGCTGGCACTGCCACTCCAAGTGGCTGGGATCCAGAGAAAGCAGTTGCCAATCAGGGCAGAAGATCAAAGTTTTTCATTTGTCCCCACATGCCTGTTGCCTCTCTGTCGATGCACCCTGGAGTGCCTGGAGTGCCCCACAGCCCCTGTTCCATGGAGTGCACAGCCAATGGGAGCCCTATAACCACCTCCCACCCCACAGACCACTGCATGTCCCACAACCCTTGGCCTCAGCCCAGGAGCACATCCAATTTAGCATCACACTCCAGCACCCGGTTCTCGGCTTTTCCATCCCTTCCAGACTGAAAAGCCATGTTAGTATTTCTTGCCATCGAAGTGTCCAAGTCAGCTCACAAGATTGTGATAAACTCCTGGAAAAACAGCTTTTCACATAATGTTCTGAAAATATTCTGTGGAAAGGACCAACAAGGGACTAAACAGGATCACCAAATCCAACCCTTATGTGAGTGGCCTATGCAGGGATCAAACTCACAATCTTGGAATTACTAGCATCATGCTCTAAACAGCTAACCTCAGAGCTGCATGTTTTTTGGCTGCTTTTAACATGGATCACACAACTGGTCACCATGTTGCAAAACCGAAGTGAAACCGTATTTTCCTTCCCACATTTTGATCTTATGTTCTCAGCATCAGTCCCAGAGGAAGGACACTGACACATCATGAGATATTGTACAAAAGCATGTGGAGTCATTTGAGTTGAGTCAGAGGACTCACAAGCCCCCCAGGAGTTCAGAGGACACAGGGACATCTCCCAAAATAGCCAAGCCACAATGAGGAGGAACACCCTCATTGCTGGGAAGACAGATCAGAAGTCAGCAGTGACCAATCCTACATCCTCTTTCCCCTTTATCTATTTCCCAGTTTTTGCCTTCTGCTCCTTGCAAAGATTTTTGGTTGGGCTGAGCAGCCTGAGCACCTGGGCTGTGAACGGCAGGTGCCCTAAGACAGGTGGCACCAGCCACCGAGCACAGATAGCCAGCCAGCTGCCAGTCACTTGCAAGGTGAAGGGTGCTCCACTGCTCACGGGTACACACCATTACCTTTGAAGAACCCTCATTTTAAGGAATTTCACTGCCAACACCAGCTGAGGTGCAAAACTGTCTGAGTTTCTAGAATGTCAGCTTTCTTTCTCTTTTTTGTGGCACGTGCAGAAATGGGGAACTGAGCGCTCAGCACACGCCTGTTGCGATTGGGAAGGGAAAACACCTGCAGCAGTCTCCGGCAGGGCAGGTCGGGGCTGGCACGGCACAGCACCTCCCCGGCTGTAGCCGGAAGGGAGGCACAGCGAACAGAGGCTACGGGCAGCAATAAATACGGCAGCCGCCTCCCTGGCTTGCATTGCCACATTGCTCCAGGGAACGTCCAGAACCTGAGCCCTCCTGCAGGTGTCCCTCCTCTGGCGGGACCGCGGTGTGGGATCGCTGCCCTGCGCCTGGCACGGTGTGCACAGGTAAAGGAAGGTGAGGGCTTGGTGGGGGGAGTCCAGGAAGAACATAAAAAACACGGCAGAGCTGCAACTGCTTTCCCCGGGTTACGCTTTCCTGAGCAGCAGGCTGCATCCAGGCTGTTGGGGTCAGAAGCGATCGGAGCATCCAGCCTGCAGGACTGATCTAAATTCTTTCTGAACTCCCCTACACCATGGGCTGCAAGACTGATCTAAACGCTTCCTGAACCCCTTACACCTTGGGCTGCAAGACTGATCTAAACGCTTCCTGAACCCCCTTACACCTTGGGCTGCAGGACTGATCTAAACGCTTCCTGAAGCCCCTTATACCTTGGGCTGCAGGACTGATCTAAATGCTTCCTGAACCCCCTTACACCTTAGGCTTCCACCACAGCACCAGCCAGTGCCACGTCCCACGGGTCAGTCACACCAAGTGACAAGAGTTTTCCCTCCTATGACTGGCATCACCACAGCTGGTGGGGGATGAAACTGGAGAAGAGAGCCTGGGCACTGAAGGCTGGCTCAGACCTCCTCCTTCTCTGGTACAGAGAACTGGCAGGTCCACCAGCACATCTTGCCCGAGAGACGCTTCGCAGACTTGTCTCCAGACATCCGCACCGAATTTCAGGTCTAGTTAATCCCCCTTTTAACAGTGCAGGAATGTATTGCTTTTCACCAAACGTAATCCTCTTTGCAATCATGTGTTCTGCCAAACTACAAACTTTCTGCTCCTATCCTTCTTCCCTGGGAGAGGATTTGAGGCAATAATCCGGGCCTACTGATTTATTTTTCTAATGAGCAAGAGACAAATGAGCACAGTACTGCAGAACATGTGCACACATGAACCTTGAAGCATTTCCTAGTTGTGACATGCTTTGTGACAATATCTTTTTTCTGCCCTGAGCTGAAGGACTGAGGCTGGAAGCAGTGACCTTCTCTCACAATGGGGCACAAGGCAGCCTGTGTCCTGATGTGGGCTGCCCATACTTCTTATGTTTAGGGGCTGGAAGTCATAATACCTGCCACACTTCCCATCATACAAATAAAATAACAATCTGTGCAGCCTAACACAAACGAAAGGCACCTCGAGTGTCTCTGCCCATTCAGGTCTGAAAAGGCAGCCCTGAGCATGTGTGACTTGCTGGGACCTGAGGATGCTGAGAGCTTCCCAAGCCAGAGCAAGTTCTGTGTCTGGTTTGCACCACCCAGGAAGGAAAATATTTTTCCTGCCCTCATCCCTCAAAATGCTGAGAGGGTGGGAATGCTGGATCTGTGACCCACTCCTACTGTGGTTCAAGCATGCCTTCCCACCAAGAGTTGTTAACCTCATCTCACTACCCCACTTCCAGCCCTTCCTGTGGGGAAGTTGGGATTTGGTGTGCACCCAGTGAAACACATGCCACTCGGCAAGTAGCTTCTCCACCGTACCAAGGGCACCTAAAGGCAATTTATAAAGCATGCAGCCTCATTCTTTATAAATTAAGTGGGTCATAGTGAGGAGGGGACCAGTCTCTTCTACATGCTTACAGTGAGAGGATTAGAGGAAACGGCCTTTAGCTGAGATGGGAGGTTCAGATTAGGTACTAGAAAATTGTTTTTCATTGTTAGGCTAGTCAGGCACTGGAATAGGTTTCCTACAGAGCTGACGGAGTCATGATCCCTGCAAGGGTTTAAAAGACGCCTGGATCTGGTGCTGGGTCACACGGTTTAGAGGTGACAGTGGTGGTGCTGGGTTGATGGTGTGACTGGATGGTCTCGGAGGTCCCTTCTCCGATTCTGCGCTTCCCTGCGCTGCCCCTGCGCCCCGATGCCAGGCAGGGCACACGGCAGCACGAACCGTGCACCGAGGCCGCGGCGCAGCTGCGGCGGA
>VZTB01010552.1:1585893-1602490 GCA_013397245.1 Thryothorus ludovicianus
TTTTCGAACGCTCTCCACGTGCCATGGTGGGAGCCTGCGGCCTCAGCTTGTCACTTGGGAAAGGCTTCTCAAATCTGTTGGGTATCCATCTCCGTGTGTTCTTGACCTAAATAAAAGGTGAAATAGGCAATGGCCACTGTTAACCTTTGATCTTCAAATAAAACCTTGCAGAGCTCCCAGGTGTAGAGCCAATCCACGTGCACCTGGAAAGCAGAGCCGCCTCTTAGCAGCGCTGCTTGAGGGCATACTAAGGTTGCTTGCTCCCAACCTCAGCACCTGTCTAGTCACTCACTAAATCGCAAACCTTTTTCAGGAAGAAATGGAGAAGTAACTCAATTACCATTTACCCTTGAGATATGTTTGCTATTTACAGAGAACTCTAGAATTTTGCAAGTCGCTGAAATTATTTTGGAGAGATGCTCTTAGCGATTTTCAGAGGGTTTTCAAAAGAGAAATTTCCTTCTCAAAGTTGTAGAGAACATAGCCATCTAGGAGAGATGTTCGTATTAAAGTGTTTGTGCGGCTTTGCCCTATGGCCTTCTGCCACTTCTCTCTTCCAGCTGAACTCTTCCTGTCATTGAGACAGACCCCAGGAACCTTAGCTATCTAGAGTCCTTTGTCATAGTTGAGTAAATGCCTCTTGCCAGCACTCCCTGAATGGAGATGTCCCCACCATTAATGAGACCCTTGGCTGAACTTAGCCATTGGAGACTGTATTCCTTGTTTATATGCCTGTCAGTATGCCCAAAGTTCTACAGAAGGAGTTGATGTGTTCATTGGGGCTTGTATGCACAGAAAATCCATGGACAAGCCATGCACTAGTGGCAGTAAGTAACTTCAGGTGTCTAATGTAGTGGCACAGGAACAGCCTAACCTGACTTGTTACATTCTGAACTTCTAGGGCTTTGGTGAATTTGGTTTGCATTCGTCCAGAAGGCAATGGATCATGCCAGAGCAGCAATCTCTAACTTGGTAAGACATGGTACCCCAATGCTTTTGTCTCTTGGTGGGCTGACAGTACTGCAGAAGAAATGTTCAACATCTGTGTATGAAGTTATATAATATTATTTTTATATTTCTCTATCTAGTTCGTTGTTTATTTGAACGTGCATGGCTTGTAGAATTGAGTATAGCTATCTTGTGCAACGGGTGGCTGTGTTGATGGAACTATATGAAAGATATTTGATGAGTAGTGAGCTATGTTTATTCAAAAAAATACCCCTACTTACCGGTATTGGAGAAGACGACGACTCTAAAGCAGCGTTAGGTGCTGCTGTGTGGGTGGTGAGCCAAATGTCACTGCAAGTCGCTGGCCATGATAAGGATATAGTTCAAGCAGTTCAGTGCTGGTGGGGTTATCACTAACTGCTATCGTGTTTTGGGTCTCTGAGAGCTGGTAAGAAAGGGGGGGGCAGGCCTTGAACAAAGTTGCAGAAGGAAGTGCTGCTGAGGAAGCCGTTCAGATGCCTACTGGGACAATCAACATGTGTTCTATTGTTACTTGAGGGGTGGGAATTCAACAAGTCCAGCTTTTGAAAGCAACCTGCACTTGAAACAAATGTGCAGGAGGAGGTACTTGTGAATTTGTTCAGCCAAGCCTGCTGGTCCTAGAGAGTTTGGATTGTGAAATGACCTGAGGCTAGGACTGTGAGTGTGGTGGTTTGGTCTCTGAACAAGAATGAAGGATATGTGGGGTTGGGGCATGTCCTCTGTGTGAGGACGTGCCTCAAGTGTGAGGGAAGCCAAGCTGTGGAGCAGCTGAGCAGGGAGATTGCTAGGACAGACTGCAGTGTTGCCCTTTCCAAAATACGAGCAGGCAGGCAGCCACTTCATTGTGGGTAATGTGGGTTAGAGTGGAACTGCAGGTCTGAAATGACAGTTTCTTTTACCCAAGCAAGCAGGTATCTGGTCTCTTCACTTCTAGCTCTGATATGGAGTTTGAAAGTGAGCTGCAAACTGTGGATGAGCTGCTGAGGTTGTAAACTGGGCTTGGGTGCTTGTTACAGCTGCTTCTGCAGTACTGAGGAGAGTGCTGCTCCCAAAGCCATCCCTTTGGTCTTTTAGCCAGTCTCTCTACTCTCCAGCACAACCATGGCTGCAGGCAATTTCAGTGTCTCTAATGGAAGCTGAGTGGTTCAGCCAGTGCCTGGCTATGCCTGGAATTGAGTTAATCTGAGCAGCTGCCTTGTGCATGGGCTGCTGTTCGGGGAGGGTGGGGGACTGGGCTGTGCCTTGCACCTGTTTAGAAAAGTGGGCTCCAGACTGGAAGCTCTGCTTGGACACTGGTAAAAACCTGTCAAACAGTGCCAGTTGTTGGGGGGTGAAAGAGGTGTAGCCTCAGCTTTCATGTTAGATGAGGTAGCATAATGCCCATGGGTCATCTCTCTCTGGCCTAGCTGCTTTTTAATACTACCGTATGTGTAATAGTGTAATTTAAGGGTAGCCGTAGGGCAGTTTAACAAAAAATTATCCAGGTGCTGGATGAGGCTATTTACATCAAAGTGGATGTAACTCAAAGGCACAGCTGTGGATGGTTGCTTTCTCTTTCCTCTGTCTTCATCCAAGTTTAAATTGTACACATTCAAGTCTGATCTGTGCTCTGCTGATTAAGACCAGGAGTTTCTGTTTGAATCCACCTCAGCTGCTGGGTCACGTGGTGCCATTGGCTGCCTCATATCTGTAACAGACTGTGATCAGTGTGGCCCCAAACTTGTGCAGGGTAAATGGAATCTAAATAGACTCTGGAGACCCTGATGAGTGGGTCTGAATCTTAACTGTGTTTAAAGCATCCAGCTTGACTGACTGTCAGACCAAACGTTCGCTGCACTGGAGCAGCTGCAGGTGGGCCAGCAGTGTTTGGGTTGCAGCACAGGTGCAGCTGGCTGCAAGGACTGTAGGCTGGCAGAGCCAACTCTTCCATCACTTGACTGCCTTTCCACACAGTTTGGTGGTGAGCCAACGTCATACACACGCTTCAGCATTGCCCGGCAGACGGATGGAGACAACAGCCACGTGGAGATGAACCTGGCTGCTGATGAGGAGGAAGGAGGGGAAATTGGGAAACCAGAGCACCTGCATGCCAGCATGCCTCCTCCACGGAGGAATGGCAAGAACCTCTGCTTCATAATCATGGCAGCTGTTCTCCTCCTTTTGATTGGTAAGGAAGGGTGGGAGGCAACTGCATGAAGTACACTCTGGTATTGACTGTAATCCGAGGTTGTTAAATTTGAATTTGTATTTTTTTGGGGACATAATTCAACAATTGGGATCCAGGCCACAGCCTCTTGTCATTAAATATGTCTAGCTCAGACTTATGGTACAGTATTGGCACAAAGAATTTTGGAGTTTGACAGTGTAACTGTGACTTTTGCTAAAGGGAAAACTGGTCCATGTCGAAGTTTTGGTTTTCCCTCCATTAGCTCCTAACAGTTCTGTAGAGATGTGGGTCAAGAGATGAGTAGAGTCTTTGGTATTTGTCTCTTAAGGTTTTAACAATGCCATTGACCTAAAGTGAGCATTCTCCTTCCCAAGTGGTGCTGGAGGGACTCTGCCAAGCACAAGATCAGATTTACAGTGCCCCTTAAGACATGCCAGCTCAGGCAAAGTGTCAGGCTGCATATTTCTGTCTGTCCTTGGGTAAGCCAGCTTGTCAAAAACAGTGAGAACAGAGATGCATCTTAACTCTGAAGCTGTGTGGTGGGGTTCAGTCATCTTTCTGCAGCACAAAGAAATACCTGTTCTGTCCACAGGGTTCCTGATCGGCTACTTGAGTTACCGTGGACGAATGCAGAGGGTTAACAGGTGTCTGGATGGAAGTGGCAACTGCGAGATGACTCCTACTGCATCTTACATCTCAGATGTTGAAACAGAGGAAGAAGAGGTTTCCAGATCACGTATCTTATACTGGCCTGAACTCAGAAAGCTATTGTCAACTAAACTGTCAGCTAAACTGTCAGCTCAACGTCTTGAAGCCAACCTGAGGTAACAGTTCCAGAAAGTTTATGTAGAGCTTTGAGAGAGGCACAGCCTGTGAGGGGAACCTGAGCTCATTTTGGAGAATAAGGGCATTATAGGGTGGCGTGTTTTAAACTCAGGCTTAAATGGCTTTGCAGGCTGCAGTGCAGCTTGGTGCTGTAGCCTAAGCTATACATATATCTGCTACCTACAGGAAAAGAGAAGGTAAGAATTTTGAAGCTGGCAAGGCTGAAGACGAGGGCACTGCCAGCTACATTCATGACCAGTTCACCAGCTTCCGCCTGGATGACGTGTGGAACGATGAGCACTACGTTAGGCTGCAGGATAAAGGCAGGTAGGTTAATGAAGCACATCTTGTCCATATACCATGGATACCTGTAGTCGAGCAAACCTGTGATTTCTGCTTAAAATGATGTGAAAATTTTGAGCCAGTCGCCACTCTCCAAAGTCAACCTCAATCTAGCCAAGGAATAACTTCCTAAATCCAAAGGGTTTGGTAGCAGCACTGGATGTTTCCTGGGGGCAGCTGTTTCCTCTAAGTATGCTTAGGAAGTGGAGAGAACACAAACTTGATTGAAAACTCAGCTGAAAGGGAGATTCCCTGTGTCTAAAACTGGTAGCACAGGTGACACTGCCTTGTCACCCAGACAGGGCTGCACACCTGGCAGTGGCTCCTCCAGTGAATCAGGAGGATGTCAACAGGCATTGTGTTGTCTGACAGCTCACACCCTCCTGTCTTACTTGCCCCTTTTTGTCAGGGGAAATGAGTTTGCTTAGCTCCTCTTAGGAGGTAACTGAGAGACTTGGAAGCAGAGATTCTTTCTGCAACATGTCTTTAGAAATCGGCCTTCATTAATGTCTCTGACCAACTCCAGAGATTTTTGCATGGAAGTACTGGGATGAGTCTGCCTGTTTCAGGCTCTGTTGACTTGATCAGAATTGTTAGAGCACAGACAGAATACAGTCACAATACTGACTCAAAATACTGAGCTATTTAAATTCTTGTGTGAAAGAGTATAACACTCTCTGTCTATGTTATAACAGTAGCAAGAACCAAGTGTTCATTAAAGAAGATAATCTGGAAGAGTTGGAGAGTCCTGATGCATATGTGGCATACAGCAAGAATGGCACAGTTACTGTAAGTGACTCCAGTAGGATCCTGGAAATGTGTCTGTACACTTAAAAAATAAGTCCCTTTAAGATATGGAGTGTATAAAACCCTCCTCTGTTTTGAGAGCTGGGTGGGGTGGTCAGAGTGGGGAGGGGAATGGGCCCATTAAGTTACTCTTACTGCAGCAAGATGCAGGAATAACTTTAAACTTCCCTGCTGGAATCCAGACAGGAACCTTGGCAGAAGTGCTGCTCCAACAGGCATCTTGCACTGGATCAGTTTCCATTGCTGAGCTTCAGCTCCCTCCTGCTAACAGGAGTCACTGTTACAGTGACTCTGTACTGTTTCAGGTATGTTACTGACTTAGGACTGCTGCATTCATAATCAGCATTTCTACTGCAGGGAAAACCCATCTATGTGAACTATGGACGGAAGGAAGATTTTCAGAAGATACGAAATATGAATGTTCCAATGAATGGAACTATAATCATCTTCAGAGCTGGAAAAATAACCCTTGCTGAGAAGGTAAGCAGTTTCTGTCCCAAAGCCTGGCTAGACTCGCCCACAGGAAGCTATGCTTGCTACTCTTTAAGGCACAGAGTTATGTCTCTCTTCAGTCCATAGAAGTCATGTATGTAGGATTGTTCTGCAGGCCTGGTCTTGCTTGTTTGCACTGAGGCTCCACGTGTGGGTCTGGACACTGAGGAGGAGCAGAGCTGGTTACTGTTTGTGGTGCCATTCTTCTTGGCCTCAGGCAGTCTGCTGGAACAACCAGGCCTGTGGAGTGGTGGGGCTGGGAGGCAGCCTGGGAGCAGAGCTGGCTAATATCACTAAATATCACAGCTATAAGGGTGCTAGAAGCAGGACAGCCTTGCCTCCAGGACTCCTCTTGCTGCTGTAGCCAGATACTTTCAAAGCTTGGCTGCAGTGTGTCGCTTGGGCCCTTGCTGACTGTTCCCTTGGACCAGTGGCAGTGCTGGCACTGTGTGTCCAGCTGGTGGCCTTGCATGCTGCTGTAGTGTTCCCTCTGTAGAGAATAGAACCAAAGAGCCAAGCACCCTAAAGGATCCAAGTGTTTCTGAATGCAATCCTGTTCCATATCTGACCCAGAGCTGCTCCTGGGGGGGCTGGGGCACAGGACCCTTTGCAGTTGGACTCAGCCTGTCTGCAGGCAGTGCTGGAAACTGCTTCCAAAAAATGTAGTCACTGGTTCTCCAATCCCATTCCCACTTTCCAAACTGGTGTCTAGCCTTACCAGGAGTGTTTGTACCAGTGGCATATCAGAGCTAGGTTGTAGGGGTGTTATACAAGGACCTGGCTGGTGCACTCTACCACCATTTTCTGTGTGAAGATGAACCTCCAGTGGTTGCTTGTCTTGAGACTAACCTCATCTTGGGAAAATGGAGCATAATTAAAATTAAATAATATTAAATTTTAAGCTGCTTCAAGGAGCAGATATGAACTGAAACAATCATAGAGACACTGTGGTGTGTCCTGTTTAAAATGATGTTAGACACAGTTTGTAGGAGTAGGGCTGAGCTGCTAGGATTCAGCTGCCTTGTGTATCTGTCAGGTAGCTGTTAAAATCTCTTGGGGAGTTGGGCACTGAGAAGCACAACCCTTCACACCATTACTCCATGTTCTTGCATGGACTCCCCTTGCTTGCAGTGCAGATGTGCAGTTAATGTTTCTCTTTGCTGCAGGTTGCAAATGCCAGAAAGGAAGGAGCAGTTGGTGCCCTGATGTTCCTGGACCCCTCAAATGACAAGGCAGAATTATCTGTCCCCTTTGGACATGTGAGTGTGTAACTGGTTCCCCTGTTTGTTCTCGAGAGCCTCTCTGGCTGTGGGCTGCAGCCTGGGGCAGTCCTGCAGGCCTCTGGCTCAGCAATGCCCTTGTGTACATGAAAACTGCTGGACTCTGGTGAGATTTGAGGACTCCTCTTTGTTTTCACAGGCCCACCTTGGAACTGGAGACCCTTTCACCCCAGGCTTCCCTTCTTTCAACCACACCCAGTTCCCACCAGTAGAATCTTCTGGACTACCTCACATTCCTGTTCAAACTATCTCTAGAAAAGCAGCAGCCAAGCTGTTCGGGTAAGTGTTTCTCCTGTCTTGCAGGCTGTGGCCTCCTGCAGGAGTGAGGATGGTGTGAGGTGCTGTGAGACTGAGAGCTCTCTGCTGCTCCCTGCTGTGTTGCAGGGAGCATGTTCTGGAACTGGCTGGAGAAGAGTCATTTGTGTCCATGTCTGAGGTCTTAAAGATTGAACTTAAATCTAGTGTTAGATTCTTCTTGGCCTCGGCATTCTACCCCTCCCTGCATAATTAGTGGTACAGAACTGCAAACTCTCGTAGGCAGGCCCTGAACAAGGTTGCTGTTGCAGGTGTGCATTTTTCATACAATAAATGAGGTCAGAGCTGGATAATGAGTTAAAAGGATCTTTCTTTTTCTCTCAGAAAAATGGATGGAGAAAATTGCCATGGGGAGTGGGCATCTACTGTCATGGGATGTAAGGTGACAGTGAGCAGCCACAGCAGGATGACAGTGCAACTGACTGTGAACAACGTTGTGGTGGATAGGAAGATTCTGAACATCTTTGGTGTTATCAAGGGATTTGAGGAACCAGGTAAGAGCAGCTGCATTGTGGCTCAGTCTTGAAGGAACCCTTCCTCTTCTGTGGTCACTGGGATGTGACAGTTCTTTTTCAGCACAACCAAGGCCTTTCCCTGAGGATCAAAGAGAAATCTGAACCGTGCTGC
This sequence comes from Thryothorus ludovicianus, assembly GCA_013397245.1. Taxonomy (NCBI): domain Eukaryota; kingdom Metazoa; phylum Chordata; class Aves; order Passeriformes; family Certhiidae; genus Thryothorus; species Thryothorus ludovicianus. The sequence goes on from VZTB01010552.1 coordinate 1,593,739, forward strand.
CAGGGAAAGGCTAAATGAAAGCACTCAGTGTGCCAGATTCAGGGATCAGACTGCAGACTCTTTTCCTAGTACCAAAGCTGAAAGCTGTTCTTCTCACAAATGGTATTTGCTGTATGAAGCCTGCAGCTCAGGTCTTGATCTTGTCTCCTTTACAGATCGGTACGTTGTGCTCGGAGCCCAGAGAGACTCCTGGGGGACAGGAGCAGCCAAGGCTGGTGTTGGCACTGCCATCTTGTTGGAACTTGCCCATGTGATCTCAGACATTGTGAAAAATGGTAAATATTTGTGAGCAAAAGCACAAGGGTGGGAGGTGCTGCAGGTCTAGCTCTCTGTGTTAACACTGGAGAGCTCAGTTGCAAAGCTTTAGAAGGTGTAGGAAATCTGACAGAGCTTCCTGAGAAGCTGTTACTTGTCCAATACAGTTTGTCTGCAATGAGCATTCATTTCTAAGGGACTGCCTGCCTGTATCTGATATGGCTCAAATCCAAGAGTGTCCTTGGATAACACAGGATGCAAACCATAAACTTGAGCTGTCTGTTGGACAGCCAGGCCCAAAGTGGGAGAACTCTGAAGTGTCTGACAGCTGGAGCAGTGGGAACTGTATGGTGGCAATTAGTGTGAGCAAACGTGTGTCCAGGGTTAGTCTTGTGCTCAGGCAGCTAAACAAAACAGAGTGGAGATGCAGACAGCATTGTTCTCCTGCACAGTTCTGCAGCATGTGGGGGCAGGGTACAGTCCATGCAGTGTGCACATTGCTCTGCTGCAGCGCTGTCTGAGGAGAGGGCAATTCATCATCCCAGGCCCGCAGTGCTAATCTGCATCTCCGTGGGGGAAGGGCAGACATCTCAGTCTCTCTCTCTTTACAGATGGCTACAAACCACGGCGCAGCATTATCTTTGCAAGCTGGAGTGCAGGAGAGTACGGAGCCGTGGGTGCTACCGAGTGGCTGGAGGTACTGGATTTTTAATAGAGTTCTGCAGGATGGCTGTGTAGTTGTTCCTGTGGATTCAACATCCTGGTGTTGGATTGCAACTGCTCATTATTTAAATATTTATTTTGTTCTAGGGGTACTCCACCACACTGCATGCCAAAGCCTTCACTTACATCAACTTGGATACTGCAGTCCTGGGTAACCTGCTACTCTTTGAGTTTCTTGAAATTGGGTGGGACTAGAATAGCTTGAACAGACATCCCTTGATCTCTAGGAATAGGGGCTGTGCCAGAGGTGGCTGGTGGGTGTTTAGCTGAAGACTGGCATGACTCTATTTATTCTCCTGCTGTCATTGAAACTGGGAGGCTGATACAGCCTAAGCTATGAGGAGTCAGCTCTGTTAAATTCCAGTACACTGTCCTGTGTCTCTTGAAGCTCCTTTGCCAACTTGTAGCTGTAGATAAGGGGTGGGCAGCTCTAGCAGTAGTGGTTGATTGTGCCAGTATGTCAAATACCCTTTCATTTTTTGCAGGCTCCAGAGATGTGAAGATTTCTGCTAGCCCATTGCTGTACTCATTGCTGGAGGCAACTATGAAGAAGGTGAGTTGAAGGGTGTTGGTCTGATCAAGGTGACCATGGTTTTAAGGAGGAGCAGAGGACCTGAAAGCAGACAGAGCTGTGCTGGGTCACTTTGCCCACTTGGCACCTTCTGAGGACAAAGATCCATTTAGGAGAAAATCATGGGATGTTGTGAAGGAGCTCTGTCTGAAATCAGCTGGGCTCTGGGAATTGCAGTTCACACTTGCAGAATCTAAAATCAGCAAATGCTGCAGTTCAGTGGCAGATGTGCTATTGTGGAGAAAGGTCAGGGGAGCACACCTGACTCTGGCATCTGCACATCAGTGTAAGCTCCAGGATCCTCTGGAAGCCCAAGCAGAGGTCAGAACCAAGTGCACTGACTGTCATCTCTGTGCAGGTAAAGAACCCAGCAATGGATTCGGAAAATCTGTATGACAGAGTTGGCTCTAACTGGATAGAGAAAGTGTAAGTATTGTCATCCATCTCTTTGAGAAAGCAGATCTCCATAAAGAAGCAAACAATATGGATTCTGCTGGAGTGTCATACTGCTGTCTGGGGTGGGCTCTACCTTCTGATGTGGGGTCAGGCAGCGTGAACAGTACAGCACTGACTGTGCTGCCCCAAGCTGGCTGAGGCAGCCCAGACACCTTCCTGCAGGACAGGAACAGCCTTGTACCAGGTCCAGTGGCAGGGAGTGGACAAGTAGGACCAGGGGTTTGGTTGGGATTCCTTCAGTCTTGTCTAGAGTTCTCTTGGCTCAGAGCTTCAATTGTAGGGCTTATAGCTTTTCTCCTCGGGGTGCCCAAACCAGTTGGTAACTACTCAGTGCTTATCTTCTGCAGCGTTCCCCTTGATCTGGATAATGCAGCGTTCCCATTTCTGACCTACTCAGGAATCCCAGTGGTTTCCTTTGGTTTCTACGATGTAAGTAATGTGTGCTTGCCTGGTGTGCTCATTCCATGCAGTGGATAGGATAGTAAGGATATCTGTAAGGATATCTGCTCTCCAGGATGGTAGAGCAAAAGGTGCTGCCCAAGTTCAGTGTCCTTGCAAGAGCCTCTCAGGGAGGAGGTGCAGCCTCTGGACCTGGTGGCTGTGGCACTACTTGCCAAGACTGCTCCTGGGACAAGGCTGGCCTACAGTCTCTGTTCCAAAGTATTGAATACTTGCAGGATTTGAGGAGAGGGGTCACTTGCTTTTCTGGAGGCTCAGATGTCAATTAATCTGAAGCTAAAAACAATAGAAAGATGTCAAACTGTTGCTGCATCAGTGAAAGACTTCTGGTCAGCAAGCTGAGGGCATTGTGGAAGCAACACCACTGCCCAGGGCAAGTACTTACCTCAAAATGTTCCAGTCTCCTGCGACAGCCTGGGGATAACATCAGCCCAGCAGCCTGCCCTGGTACTGCAGGTGTGCAGCTGGGAGCCTTAGTGATAGCAGCTCCCTCTCTCGGGAATGCTTGGGCTTTGTTACTGTCAGACTTGTTTCACAAAAACACATGAGTTATCCTGACAGGAAGGGTTGGAGGGTGCTGCAAGCATGTACCAGATCGGGTAGTGAGATTTGTTCACCTGCACTTCTGTAGTGAACTCTGAGGGCATAAAGGTCTGGATGTCTAAATAATAAGCAGAACATCCTGCTGGTCACTGGAAGCTGTCAGGGATGAAATACAAGAGCTCCATTCCCTTCCCCGTGCTTTGGAGTTTCACCACGTGAGCCTTTGCTCCTTAGCAGCATAGGGAGATGGAATGTGATGGAGGTAGCAAATAACCTTTGGTGGGGGATGAAAAAGTCTAACTGGAAAAGCATTCTTGGCATTCTTCTTTCTTGCAGGAAGCTGATGAATATTCCTTTTTGGGCACTACTGAGGACACTTTGGCTAACCTGAAAGGGAAGACTGACAAGTTGTATCCTCTCATGTGTACTGCTGCAGAAGTTGCTGGACAAATAGCTCTCAGGCTGACCCATGACCATGAGCTCTTCCTGGACTTTGATAGATACAGTGAAGAATTGCTGTCGTTCCAGGAGAAGCTTCGGCAGTTCGATTCCCATGTGAAGGTTAGAAGGACTCTGAGTTCACCAAATCCGTTATGATTATGGGGCCATGTGCTAATGAGGTCCTGTGCCAGTGGAAACAGCAGGATGGACACCTTTCCCTTTTAGACATAAAAGGGTAGCAAAGTGTGACCAGAATTGGTGTTCTTATGGAGCAGTGCAGGCAGAGCAGCTGTGGCAGACAGATTTAGCTGATCTGGATGTTGTGAGCTCTTGAGGAAATAGATGTGAACAGTTTCTTCTCTGGTTATCATTCACAGCGTAGTGCAGCTTTGCATCTCATTTGCACCTCTGCTGAAAATATACAAGAAACTGTGGGTAGGGAGTGACCTCAGAAACGCCTGCCAGGAACTTGTTCTGCTACTTGGCTAAACTGCCAAAAAAAAACCCAACAAAAAACCAACACTTTCTTTTGGTAAGAGAGCAGTAAAAGAAGAAAATCAGGTTTGCTAACAGCTCCTCCCTTGCAGGCACTGGGGCTGACCTTGAACTGGCTGTATTTTGCTCGTGGAGACTTCCAGCGAGCTGCAGTTGCACTGAAAAGAGACATTGCAAACAGTGACACGGAAAACAGGATTGTCCGCAGAGCCCTGAATGACAGGATAATGAAGGTGGGTATCTTCAACTGGTTTTTCTTCCTTCACATAGGAAAAGAGTTCTGGCTGGGATGGGCCTCTCCCTGAGGGCCCATGAGCACTGTGCAGACTGGTGTCTTTTCCACTTGTGGCAGCATGATGGCTTGCTCACAAGAGGGGGTCTGCCCTTGCAGAGCTGCTGTGGGAAAGGGCTGAGTGGGGATCAGAGGTTGCCAGCTTGTGTTGGGACAGATAAGGAAAGAAAAATTTGGGAGGTGAGAGTATAACCCTCAATTTGTACCTCTGCTCAGGTGGAGTACAACTTCCTCTCCCCATACCTCTCACCAAAAGATGCTCCCTTCCGCCACATCTTCTTTGGGAAAGGCGACCACACCCTGCAGAGTCTGCTGGACAACCTGGAGCAGCTGCGAGTCAACAAGACTGGCGTGGATGTGAACAAGCTGAAAGAGCAGCTGGCCCTGGCGACCTGGACCATTAAAGGGGCTGCCAATGCTTTAGTGGGTGATATCTGGAATACGGACAACGAAATTTAGACACAGCAAACACCTGGATTACCCATCTAAGGTACAGGAGAGATGTGTGCTCTCATGGGGAGCACAGCTTCCTTCCTGGCCCCAGCCCCAGCAGAGGGCCTTGCTGTATAGATATAGTTCCACCTGTAGCAACACAAACTCCCTGTACCTCAGATTAGGCATTGGCATGATTTTTAAATGGCAGCTTCTTGCAGATTTCTAGTACCTTATACATTGTGAAACCTAGCCAAAACCCCCTGAAACATAAGTGAAACCCACTCCCTAATGTGGCATTACTTTCATGTAGATATTCTGGCAACAAAACATTTTTGACCAAAGTTGAACAAAAAATTTACATCTCACCCTGACAAATTCACAGGAGGCAGTTTTAAAGCAGTACTAAGATTATCATGAAGTCTACCCTGACCAGGCTCCCACCTAACCACAGTCCAAACCCATCACATACAGCTGCTTAGGGGGTTTCCTGCCTCCAGTGTACTTAAAAACAACAAAGAGCTCAGGTGTTTCCTGAACTGGTACCTTGAGTGGGGAGGTACCTCATCTGTTCAGGCTTTTAGTTGTTGGCCACCTAAACTTAGTGACAAAACAGGGAATGGATTCCTCTGAACACTTGTAATGAGGATCCCTTCTCTGGCAGGAAGCTGCAGAGAGCTGCAGTTCAAAAATTAAACAATGTAGTAATAGCCCACAAGTGCTGGATTATCAGCAAGCTCTGAAGTGCCCAGCCTGCCTTTACTCAGCAGCAGGGTCCCAGTGACATCTGGCAGGCTTGCTTCTGCCAAGGCAGGTATCAATACCCAGGGAAAATGACCCAAAGATTATTCAATGTCCCCTTGATAACCTCAGCTGGCACCTTGGTGAGTCCTGCAGCATTGAGAAATGGCTTTAGACTGGCACTTCAGACCTTGCTGCTCAGGGGCCTTGTGTGAAATCGAGTCTCTTGCTGGCCAAACCCTGTTTGACTGATGTCATTTTGCAGGTTGGCTCTTGTTTGGCACTGAGATATTTATTTCTTTATTTATTTATCAGTGACAGTGTTCACTATAAATGGTGTGTTTTTTTTATAGAAGATAATTATCGGAAGCAGTGCCTTCCATAATTATGACAGTTATACTGTCGTTTTTGAATAAAGCAGCATCTGCTATTACAATCAAACATGATACTGGAACTTTGCATTTAAAATGATCAAAACAAGCCCCTCAAAAACTTTTGAAAAACTAGCAATTAAGCTTTCTGTGGCAAAAACACCCCTCTGGAAGAAACTTTAAGGTGCAGACCTGGTAGTGAGTCTCCAGGTTGCACTCCAAAGCAATCCCTGAAATGCTGAAAACCTGGGTGAAAATTCCAATACTAGAAATGTGTCTTCCTTGCAGGTTCTGTGCCCTTCTGTGGGCTTCAGACTTCTTCCTGCTTCCCTTTGTGGAGGCTGTGTGCTCTCACAGGGAGCACAGCTTCCTTCCTGGCCCTGGTCCCAGCAGAGGGCCTTGCTGTGTAGCCCTAGTTCCACCTGTGGCAACACACATAAACTCCCTGTACCTCAGATTAGGCATTGGCACGATTTTTAAATGGCAGCTTCCTGCAAACTTCCAGTACCTTATGTATCATGAAACCTAACTGACATTATCGGGGGCAGTGTCTCCCATAATGTGTAAAGAACCAAGGTAGTTTTTGCCTACCACAGTGTTATATCGGAGGCAGTGACCTCCATATGTTGCACTATGGGTGTACGTAATTATCGGGGACAGTGTTTCCCATAATTGTTCTATGCTTATCACGCAATGTCATCTGCGAAGCTTGATGGTTAGTATCTAACATGGATTAATTTCCTGCAGTCCCGTTTTTTCACTCTCCTGTGGTGATGCAGATACAAACGTCTGTTATGTACATCCTTAGACTCTTCCTTCTCCATAGGCTGAACTGTTTCAAATAGCTGTGCTGTCTTGAATTGGCTTCCTGCCTCCAGTCACGGGAGTGGTGCTTGAGTGTTTAGTGGAAACTAGGCTAGTTAGACTCTGTGCTCTGTGGTGTAGTAAACTTCCTTCAAATCAGTTTTAAAGACTTGAGGAATTAGAGGTGAATGTAGGGCTTGGGGCTGACTGGTCACTGCTCTGGTGGGTGCACGTAACACTTTGAGAGGCTGGCCTCCTGTGGCAATGGGAGGGTGCATGGGCTACTCACTCTCCAGTTCTGGCTGGAAATTCCAGTCTTGCCCCCTTGGGTGTTGCATGGAGGGAGGAATATCAGTGGCAGCTTTCTAATGGCGCTGCTCTGCTGTGTGACCTGAAGCTGAGCATTGCTGGTGTGTGACACCTGCTAAACTGTGCTGCCTGTTCCCAGTGGCTGTTGCCAGCCCTGTACTTTGCAGTTTGATCTGGCATTTAAACCTAACCTGAGCAAGTGGCCTGAACCCTAGCAATAATCCTTGCAAGGAATGGACAAGGGCTGGCCCTCAGCCTAGTTATTGAGCTCAGTGCTCACCAGCTTGGAGGGCTGGATTTTCATCAGTCTCTAGAAACCTGATGCCCAGGCTTGTGCAACTTGTTGCTCTTCCTTAACATCTTTTAACTGTCTTAACTTCCTTCAGCCCTATCTGTGTTAGTGTTTCCTAGTGACATTTCTCTGGATAGCATCTAAGAGCTGCTGTCTGGGAGTCCTCACTGTGGTGTTTGCATGCGTCTTGATTTCAGAGTTAATCTTGTGCTTTTGTAGCCAGCAGAGAGAGACAAAAGACAAAGTTTGCCTCCTGGCTAGGCAGCACAGCCGTGACTACTGGGATGTTGGGATGCCTTGCTCAGTGTTGGCATCTGACTGCTGTGGGGTGTTAAACTGTTTCTGGATTACCTGCTGTTTGCTTCAATAAAGTATTTTTGAAGCTTGAACACTCAGCTTCTCTTGTGGGGTTCTGGATTACCTGCTGTCTGCTTTAATAAAGATTTTGAAGCTTGAACACTCACTTTCTCATGTGACTTCTTGCAAAGCCATGATGCTGTTGTAGCATTGTGGCCGTGGGTGAGCTTGGGCAGGGGCAGGGAGGCTGCTGCCCTGTTCCAGCAGGGCCAGTATGTAGCAGCTCCAGTACCACTTAGCTGCTGTGCAGTAGCAAATCTGAAATTTACACTGAACTCACCTGAGTCCTGCCATATCACAGACAACTGCAATAAGGATTCTGGTAATGAAGTGGGGGAACACAACAGTCTGCAACCCCCCAGACTTCCCCATCCTTTTATGTCCTATTTCCTGCCTCTCCATCACAGCATGGGAGAAGGATGAAATGTCAGGCTTCCCCCTGGCCGTGGCCTTGCAGGTCTCTGCTGTTAGGAAGGTGGCTGGGTGGGCCTGTGGGTGGCTGTGGCCCAGGAAGCCAGCACTTGCTCCTGCCTTGTCCCTGCCCCTCATCATCCTGGTGAGCCAAGGTACAGATGTAGATGTGGATACTGCTTAGTGTCCCGAGGAGCTCTGGGAGGGCAGGAGCTGCATCAGCCCCAGAGCCCTGCTCAGGTGAGACCGTACGGGTTTGGAGCTCTGCATTTAAATAAGTTCAGTTTCCCTCTGTTGTCGTTCCCCCCCCCTCACACCGGTCTTGCTTTCTGCTTTACAAACACCACATCCCGAGAATTTGGATGAGTGGCAGCTTCTCCAGCATCCCAGCTCACACTTCATGGGCTGTCCCGGCATAGCTCTGGTCCCTCCTCTTCCCCCGGGGATGATTTACTTGTTGGAAAGACGTAGTTTCCCGCAGCTCCTGCCTGCGCCTGGCAGGGCTCTCTCCCTGCGGTAACTGTGCAAAGTGTCCCGAGAGGCCGGGCCGGGGCTGCGGGAGCCCTGCTGCGGCCGGGCAGCGCCAGCCCCGCCGGGGCAGAGGGAACGGGGACACAGCCCCTTCCACCTCACCTGGGCGCCGGGATTTTGGCAGCGCAGGGCAGCCCGCGTCTGCCGGTGCAGCAGATCGGTCCGGGGGCCTGGCGCTGCTCCGCGGTGAGTCTGTCCGTGCGTCCATACCCGTGCTCATCCATCCATCCGCGTGTCCGTCTGTCCGTCCTCACCCGCCGTTACGTAAA
>VZTB01010552.1:1603088-1697248 GCA_013397245.1 Thryothorus ludovicianus
GAGGGAGAGGCCCGGGGCGGAGTGCAGGAGGAGGGCGAGCTCTACCCGGGGGAGCAGGAGCACCCCGGCGGCAACCCCGGAACGCGGACCCCGGCACACCGCCCGAGCCGCAGGAGGTCCGCCCGGGTGTGAGGCCGCACCCCGTGCCCGGTGCCCGTCGCCCCGGGGGCGAGCCCAGCCGCGTCCCGGTCGTCCCCGGCGTCGATCGTCGCACCCCGCCCCGGCAGGTGTGTGGGCTCGTCCCGCCTGGCATGCCGGCTGTCTGGGGTGCCGCCGTGCCCGTCCTCGCCCTCCGGTGACGCTGCAGACCCGGCGCAGGATGCGGTGGCAGTGGCGGTGAGCGCAGAGGTAAGGAACGAGGCGCGACCGCATGGTTGGGGGTGCTGCAAGGGGCAGGGGGGTTCAGGGCTTGGCACTGCGCTGCTGCCCGGTTGACATCTGAGTGTGCCGGTGTGTTGGCACCGTGCCCCGCAGTACTGCGAGCTGCGGTGCTGCCCTCGTGCCCAGGCACTGCGGGACTGCTCAGTACCGGCCGGCAGCATGCCCGACCTCCTGCTCCAGCTGCCAGGGCAGAGCAGGCTGCAGGGTCTGGTGTGAGTGGGTGCCTGGTGCCCTTGAACTCTCCTAAACCACAGCGGAAGGTGGGGGAAGGTGTTTTTTTTTTCCTGGAGAAAAGGCAGCTTTGCTCTTCCTCTTCCCTGGGCCCGTGGGAGCTGTGGCACTGAACAGAGGATCCTTGTCCTCCGGGGCCAGCCCCGCGCCTCGGGGTGTTGTACTGCAACCGAAACCCCGAGCAGCAGTGAGATGCTGGGAGCCTCTGACCACCGGCCCAGCATGCAGCACCTTGGCTGCGTCCAGCCGTGTTGTGGCAGTTTTTCTCTGAACAGTTGGGTACCTTTGGTCTTCGTTTTGCTTTTTTTAATAAAAGTTTTAAGTTAAACTTGGTAAGGTGGTGCTGACAGTCCTGACACCGTGCCAGGCAAATCCTGCTCAGCTTCTCCCAGCATGATCTGACCCTTTGCCCATTCTGAAGCAGCAGCTGGGGAGGTTTGGAGGTGGCTAGAGGAGCCCTGGCAGGGACAGTGTCTCTGGCAGCAGTGCTGGGGCTGGGCTGTCTGGGCAGGACAGGCTGGGGCAGAGCCTGGCGCTGGCACTTCCCCACACACCTCCCTGGGGCCGCCTGGTGCAGTGGGAACACCGGAGTATCCCGGTGCTGCTGGGCTCCTGCACCAGCTCAACACCCTGCAAAGGGTGTCCCTCTTACCAGGTGCTGTGCGCTCTGGAGGTTGTGCATTCCCCCCTCGTACTCAGCCATTCCTTGAGCTGGCTCAGGGCAAAGCTTCGAACAAAGTTTTTGGGCTCTGGGCTTTGCGAAAGTCTCCTAAAAACAGGACCTGCCTCATGGGGTGTCTTTGAGCAGGTCTGTGCTGCCAGGCGCCTCTTTAGGGAAAGGGTCCAGGACAGACCCCGTGCCCGTCGTGAGCTGCGGCCCTGCTCCCACCGCCAGCCCCTTGCCCACTGGTCCCCGCCCAAGGGAGGCGGTGGAAGCTGCTTCCGAATCCCCCGTCGGGCCGCGCCGAGGCCCGGGGGTGCAGGGTGGGGGCTGTGCAGGCTGTGCAACCTGTTACCAACCCCTGGAGCTACCGGAGCCTCGTTAGCCAGGTATTTGTTAGTGCAGGGTGGGGTGTAGTGAGTATGGCTGGGGGGGCTGGCGATGCCTTCCTCCTCCTCGGGCAGCTGCCAGCCTGCTGTCCCACTGTGACTCAGCCTCCCCGGGCAAGGAGGGCCCTCATAAGCAGAGGCGGGACCATGAACTGCTCTGAGCTTGTAGCCGAGCCCTGTCCTCACCAGCCGCAGGCTAGACTTGACACCGTGCCTCCGTTTCTCCCCCCCTCCCCACCTCGAGAGATCCCATCCTGCCCCTGGAGCCACCTGGGTTTTGACTTCAGTTGTGTCATGAGAGATGGCAGCTGTCAGGGACAAAGCATCCTGGGGGGGCATTGCCCACTTGTATGGGTTTTGGGGGACAGGAGGAGGCTCTGCTTCATGCACAGCCTCTGCCAGGACAGGAAGACTTGGGGGAAAGTCTTGTTCCATCCCTTTGCTGAGCAGCCCTGGGGGAAGGCCACTGCTCATGCTGCAGCCTGGCTAATTAAAGTGCTGTCAGTTAGTGCTGATGACTAGCAGATACTGAATGGTCTGGCCAGGATGCTGTGCTGCTCTGGTGCTGGAGAACTGCAGGGATTGAGCGTTTATCCCCCCTTACAGCTCTAGGGGTCCCAGCTCACCTGCTCCTAGCCCAAAGCGGAGATGCTGCTGTGTGGATGTGGCTTTGTGCCAGGCTGGGCTCAGACCTGACAAACTCGTTTTGTGCCAGCTGCAGCCTGGACCAGGGACACATCCTGTACTGGACTGGAGATGGGGTACTGCTGGCAGCACCCCTGAGGTTGGAGGGGCCAGTTGGACCCAGGGCTCAGGTGCATCCTGGTGCCCCCCTTCCCTGGCAGGACTGAGGGCAAGGCTTATGTAGGGGGCGGGTCTACAAAGGCTCTTCCAACTGCCTTGAAAGAGCAGGTCCTGACTCAGCATGCAGAGAGACTTCTCTTACCTTAACCCTCAGGAAGTCTGGAGCATCTGGGGTGGGTAGATAGGGGTGCCAGGCAGGGAAGCCCATTCTGAGCTCTCCCACTTCGCCCCAGGGGGACCCTGTGACTGGTGTCACCTGAGCTCTGATATTTGTCCCCTCACACACTGCCCTATTCCCTGCGACCCTGGCACTGCTAAGGGACCACCACGGTGCTGTCCCTGTGGCCCAGGTGAGATCAGTGTGGGGGGCCAGCAGGAACAAACCAGCTTTGTGTCGAGGCAGGATGACAGGGTCCTTACAGTGACAGTGATGCCAGGCCTGCTGCCTTTCCACCTTCCCAACAAAGAGGGTGCCAGGGACTGTTGCTTTGCATGTTTGTCCCCCAAAACACTGCCCTGTGACCCTGCTGTGGTGGGAAAGCTTGGGGCTGAGGTGAGGATCAGTTACGGAGTCAGCAATTGCTGCCCATGACAGCGAGCTGGGAGGTGCAAGAGAAGCTAAGCCCGCCCCAGCTCGACCTGCGGAGCGGATTTAGCAGAGGAAAGAGGCTTAGGGAGGGGATTGGGGATGGGGGGGCTCCCCCACATGCCTGTGTCTTTCCTTCTCACACAGCCACTGCTGCAGGCAGGGGCTCAGAGCAGGGGATGCTCTGTGCTGGGGGGCAGGATCAGGCCATGGGGCCAGGCTCCGGGAGCCCAGAGATGGCAGCGAGGAGGAACCCGGCACCTCGGCCTCCCCGGCCACCTCTGCCACGGGGGTCACCAGCCCTCGGTGCTGGCCCCCCGAGACCTCCGGCTTGCTCCATCCAGCCAACCAAGCAGCATCAGGTGCCAGCACCGAGGGAGGTAAAGCACCCACTGGTATGGGGGTACGTGGGCTGGTGCCATCCAGCGAGGGGCTGGGGACAGTCCCTGGGGTGCTGGGTGTGAGGAGCAGCATCCCACAGGTGGGCATGATGCAGGCAGCAGCCCTGCCTCTGTTGGGAGCGGGCGTGTGTTTGTACGCGTGGATATGTGCGTGTCTGCACACCTGCGCCGTGGCAGCCAGGCTGGGGAGTGTGTCACCACAATTTGGGGCCGCCCTCGGGGCCCTGCCAGGGCTGAACAAGCCAGCCCGGGGTGACGGTGCGGCTGCCCTGCTGCCGCCGCAGTCAGTGAGATCACTTCCAGGCGACAGAGCTGCCAGGAAGGTGGCAGGAAGCTGGCAGCCAGGCTGTGACAGTGAGCAGGGTGATGTGATGGAGGTGAGTGGGGGACCCCATCCCTCTCTAGGAGCTTGTTTTGGGGACCCACCAATTTCTGTGTGGTTTGGTGGGTGTGGGGGGTGGTGTGGCACTGGTCCCAGGGATGTGGGGCCAAGTGTAGTGTCCCAGAGGGCGGGGGAGTTCCTGTGTCCCCACAGAGGGGAGGGACACCTTGTGTTCAGTGCGACTGTCACACCCTGGAGGGCAGAAGACTGTGCACCCCATCCAGTGGTTGTCATTGTGGTAGGACCCCCCCGCAGGGTGGGAATTGAAGGCAAGTGAGTCAAGGCTGGCAGGGCACGATGCCATTTGTCCTCTTGTAGGGTACCTAATCATTTTGGTGTCAGTTAAACCTCGGCAGGCCAGGAGGACCCGACGTGTGGGGGTGTGACCCAAATCCATGCCCAGGGCTTGTGTGGACAGGGACTGTCCCTACTCCTCCCCACAGCATTGCCTTCCCTGGGCAGGCTGGTGAGGGTTTTGGGGTAGCACGGGGCGGCTGGGTCCGGAGGGAAGGTGACATAGCACGTGCATCAGTCACCGTCCCGTGGCGTGCCAGCGCGGTGACGCCGGCGGGCCGTGCGCGGGGGCGGCTCGCTGCTCCCACGCCGCAGGCTCGGCCCGCCTCGGCTGCACGGCTGAGCTCACCTCCGTGGTATGGCAGGAGGAGTCGCCAAGGGGCTGTCCCCGCCCGGCCCCTCGGCCAGGGCAGATGCCCCCCGGGATTGGGGGTGTTTGTTTCTCTGGAGCAGGGACGGNGGCAGGACACGCTCTTGGCCCCTGCCTTGGCGCGTTGACAGCCTGGTGTCACTCCTTTGGCTACCGCAGGTTCTCTGTGGGGGGAACAGTGGTGGATCGTGGGGGTGCTTCTGGCGGTCAGAATGGGGCATCATGCCCTGTGGCATTGGCATTGAGGAGTAAATTGGTCCCTGGGGACTCTGCTATGTCCCAAAGGACAGACAGGTCACAGGGATCTTTGAGAGGGCTGCAGCCCTACACCCCCACCCCCGATTTCAGCCTGCTTGCAGCTCTGGTCCGGAGGCTTGGAGAGGGACTGTGGCTAGGCAGCGTTGGGGTACAGGCCGGTCCCCATGTGCAGGTGTGGGGGGTTCCCCATCCAGGCGGGTGGCTTCCGGCTGGGGGCTGTGCCAGCTGCAGCAGCGCGTGGCAGAGGTCTAGGACACCCCGATCCCGCTCCGAGGGGGTGGGGGGAGAGGATTGATCCTGGCGTGGCCTTCGGATCCCCATCCCAGCGGCACCCCCCGGGGCCTGGCTGCTGTCCCAGCCCTGCCGTGCTTGCGCCAGTGCTGCCGGTCGCTGCGGAGCAGCCATCTTCCCGGTGCATCCCATCCCCCTCTGCCTGCGCAGGGAAGCGGGAGGGATGCTGGGGATACTGCCAGCGCCAGAGCCCCTCATCCCTCTGCAGGTGCCTCCCTACCCATCCTGCCTGCCATAGAGTCCTTGCCTAGGCTGCCTGACGATGGTCCCCCCTCATCCTCTTCCTCCGCCTGGCTGCCTGGTGCACCGTGCCGGGCTGCGGGGAGAAGGGGGCTGCGAGCGCGGCGCTGGCGGCGATGCCACCACCTCTCCACTCAGGAGCCGGAGCAGGGACAGAAGGTGGGTGGTTGGGCTGCCGCGCCGGGAGGAAGACAGTGGTGCCAGGTTGGGATTGGGGTGAGGACAAGCGCTCAAGGGGCTGCCCCCCTTCTCTTTTCCCTTTTCGTCTGCATCCCTCCATCCATCCTCCCCCCCCAACCCCCACCATTGCCGTCGCGGTCACCTTCACCCTCTCGCTGTTTTCCGGAACTGCAGCAACTTTCTGCCATGTGATCCCAAACCCGGCTCCAGCCCTCGCCGCCCCCAGGCAGACGCGGGCGTCTCCGCAGAGCCCCCCACTCGCCGCTGCGCCGCAGCCGCCGCCTCAGCCATGGGCGAGAGATGCGACTACCAGCGCTTGAGCAGCGCCGAGGAGGAGGAGGAAATGCACGGCCCCCTGCCCCACAGCTTCTCGGACAGCACCGGGCAGCGGGCCCTGCGGCTGGGCAGCAGGCGCCCCACGCCGCCCCCCCGGCAGGACATCGCCCCGGGCATGCCGTGCCGGCGGGTCAGTGGGGGAGGATCGGTAGAGGGGAGCAGCGGGGGACACCTGGCTGAGCTTGATGGTCCCAGGATGGACATGGGGTGGCAGCTGATGTGGAGCACAGGGGGGTCCCTGCATGGCATCTCCCCTCTGGAATGAGCTGTACCCCACAGCATCCGGGGCAGCATGACACCCCCATCCTTGCTCGGCTGTGCTCCCATCCTGACCCACGGGAGGGGGCTGCCTGCTGCTTCTTGCTGGGGAAACTGAGGCATGGGGGAATGGTGTGAGGCAGCGAGGCTGAGCCAAGCCTGGCACAGCTCGTGGAGGGGGGGGCACGGTGCCCAGCATAGGATGCCGTCCCCCAGGCTGCATCGCTGCAACCAGACGGTGGCCCCGCAGGCCCTAGGGGTGTCCCTGGGGAATGTCAGGTTTTGCATGGATGTGGAGAATGTGTAGGTGCAGAGGGCTTGAGATGCAGGACAGATACTGCGGTGTCACTCGGGAGAGATGTAATGTGGGGGAGGGAAGGGGGAGAGGTGGGGAGACTGAACCCCGGCGTGGCAGCTCGGACGGGTGTGTGCGCTGCCGGGAGAGCGCGGAGGCGACGAACGTGCCACAGCGGGGGTGGGCACCCGTGGGCGCGCAGGGGGCCGGCGGCTCCAGGTGCGCGGCGGGCGGAGGCGGGAGCGGGAGCGGGCCGGTGCCGGCGGCGGCGCCGCGGTGTTTGCGCACGTGCGGCCGGGCAGGGCGGCACCGGGGCTGCGCGCAGGGGACGCGCGTGGGGGGCGGCTGCGGTTGTGCAGGTGGCCGGAGGAGCGCGGGGGGATTGCTCCTGTGTGGTCCTGGGGTGCACGTGAGCGTCCTCAGCACGCACCGGGCATGAGCCCGGCTGCACGTAGGGCGCATCCCTGGCCCTGCACGGATGGGTGTGCATGGCAGGGCCGTGCAGGGCACCAAGGGCCGAGCAGCACCTGTGCAGAGGGTCTAGGGGATTTGTGCTTTCCCCACCTCAGGATGATGGCAGTTTGCTGGCCAACGCATTGCCCCACTCAGAGTCGAGGTTGCAGGATCACTCCCTGTGCTTGTGGGTCTATTGCAGAGAGGGAAACTGAGGCACGGGATCTCCCCTGGCATGGTGGGCAAAGCTGGGCTCCCCATTCCCTTTTGGAAACCTGTACTCCCGATGTGAGCACTGAACTGGGCAGCCTCACCTGGGATTTGGAGGTGCAGGAGGCAGTGCACTCCGTGCCAGTCCCAGTGGGTGCTATTTCTGCGTGATGAGGGTGATGCTCTGTCAAGGCAGGGCACCCCCCCACCCCCGGTGTCCCCTGAGCTGGGACGGGGGAAGCTGGCGCGTGGCAGAGGTTGGTGCCGAGGGCACTGTGCCCAGTTGTCCCCAGTCAATGGGCTTGTTGTGCCCGGTGCTTCTGCTACTGGGTGCCAGCTGGGATCCCATTAGCAGTGGAAGCCCCAGTGGAGACTCCTCGTGGGGATGCACTTAACTCCCTCTTAACTGCCCCCATGGCTCAGCAATGGCCATGGTTTGGGGGGCCAGGCAGGCGGGGGGCTGTAGCAAGAGGTTGCTGTGAGTCTTTCCTCTCTCACGCTGTGGCTGCCGGCGTGGCCAGCTGTTCTCCCTAGGGAGCCTGCAGGCGGACAGCACTGCTGGGGTTGGGTGCCAGCCCCACCAGGGAAGGGGAGCGAGCCTCAGGGTGCTGGTGGCGCCCCATGGCTTAGCCCCGTGGGGGCTGGCAGCTGGGCAGCGGATCTGTTTGCCGAGCCAGAAACTCCCCCCGCAGTGCCCATCGCCCTGGCATCATGCCTGTGGCCTCGGTTGGGGAGCAGAGAGCCGGATGTCTCTTCTGCCTCCCTCCCTCCCTGCTTCCTGAGGGGGAAACTGAGGCCTGGGAGCGTTTCCCAAGGCCGGGGCGAGTTTCCATGGCAATGGGAGCGGGGGTCCGGGCTCCCAGCTGCCGGCGACCGCCGAACAAGGGAGAAAGCGGGACATTGATGGGAGCCCGGCCCCTTGGGCGCGCGTCCCAGCCCGGCTGAAAATAACCCTCCTGGGCAGTGCTGCGGGCAGGCGGCCGGGAGCGAACCCCGCTGCCAGCGAGGGGTCCCCGGGAAGCGGCTCCAGCCAGGGGAGTGACCCCCAGCCCTGCCTGCCGCCACCCCCCGCCCCGGCCCCGTTGCGTTGGGGAAGGGGAGGGCCGGCCGGCCAGCGGATCGAGAGCCGGATGGAAGGAGGGGCAGAGCCACAGCCTGCGTCCGGCCGACGGACAGCCCGAAGCCCCTGCCCGCGCCAGGGGGGGTCTGTGGGGCGGTCGAGCCCAGGGGACATCTCTGTAGCGCAGATGAAGGGACTGCGGGTGTCCCGGCTGCAGTGAGCGGGCTCCGCCGTGGGACGCCGGCACCGGGGAAGGGACATCAGCGGTGCCAGGGGCTGGCAGCCAGGCAGGATGCGACGCTTCCAGGCTTTGCACCGATCCTTCCCCTTCCTCACCCGCTTCCGTCTGTACCGAGTAAGTGCCGACCCTCGCCCCGGGCAGACCCTACGCTGGGCGTCCCCCTGCTCTGTCCCCGTCGCCTGCGGGCAGGGGAGCCGCAGCTCCCTTCGCCCCGTGTGGCCCTGCATGCCCCCGTGCGCCCCCGTGCCCAGCTGCTCGCCGCGCCCGCCGTATTTTTAGCCCAGTGCCGAGGATTGTAATTGCGGTGACGCGGCCGAGGGAGCCGAGCACAGCGGGTGAAGACGCCAGGGGCCATGTCGTCTCCCAGGGAAGAGGAGAGGATGGAGGGGGCTGCCGCGCTGTGGAGCTGGGATGGCGGGTCCCGACCTCCCGCCAGCTCTCAGCAGGAGGAGGCAGAGCCGTATCCCTTTCCGGAAAGGTGGTGGTTAAAGTGGGGGAGAGTGGGGACAAACAGGCAGGGATGAGGAGGGGGGAGCATGAGGCTCCAGCCCTTCCTCTGTGTGTCCTGGCACGGCTGGGGGCTGATGCCAGCAGCACCGGGGTTCCCTCTACCTCAGCGCTGGAGCAACAAGACTCTCCAGGGGCTCAGATGTTCCTGTATGCCCCCTCCCTATGTCTGCCCAGTGAGGTGCCACCACCCATGGCAGAGGAGACCCACTGTGAGTCTGTACTACAACTCAGCCAAATGTACAGGCATGCCAGGGGGCTAAAGTGGCTGTCCCTGCTGGCGACAGCTGTCACCTCTCTGCTCAGCCCTTCCAGCGGAGCAGGGGGAATTGGGCAGGCACATCTGTCCTGAGCTTCTGCTTCCTCCTGTGTCCTTGGCACCCCTTGCCAGGGAATAGCATGTGCTCGGATAGAGGGGTGGGCTGGTATTTCTGTGGGCAGGACAGGGCAGACTGGGGGTCCTTCCTGTCTCTGGGGATCCTCCTGCTTGGGGTGCCTCTCCTGGCCTCCCCCAGTGTGCTGGTAACAGGGTCAGGAGGTTACTCCACTAGTATCTCTCACAGGAGCACCCCAGCCTTGGTTCTGAGCTCCTCTGGGTGAGTCCCTGGTGAGGATAGGGCAGAGGGGAGGAGAACAGGGTTGCCCCTAACCCAATATTGTGTCCCAGCAGAGGCTGAGCTGTAGCATGCAGGCAGAGGAGGGCACGGACTGGCTGCTGGAACTGCTCACTGAGCTGCAGCTGCAGCAGTACTTCCTGCGCATCCGAGACGAGCTCAACGTCACACGCCTCTCCCACTTTGAGTACGTCAAAAATGAGGATCTGGAGAAGATCGGCATGGGACGCCCCGGTGTGTACACTCCCCCTAAACCTCTTCCCTTACCCCTGGCTGGATGTACAGCATCTTTTGGGAAGCCCATAGGAGCGTATGGGGCTGGAGGGGACCCCTACCCCGACTGGCTTGTGACAGTCACTGCGTCCCTGTGTCCTGCAGGCCAGCGGCGGCTGTGGGAGGCAGTGAAGCGGAGGAAAGCCATGTGCAAGCGGAAATCCTGGATGAGCAAGGTAGGGATGGGAGAGAGACAGGTGTGGCAGAGAAAAACTGAGGCAGACAGGAAGAGCTGGACCCCTCCCTGTACCCTTTCAGGGTGCCTGGCTCCCCCATGTCCCTGGAGGCTGGCAGGGAAATGGGCAGAAGCCTCTGCCATCCATGATCCGCCTGTGCTGGGACCCTGCCAGTGTGTGCCTCAGTCCCCTTCAGGCTCCTGGGTCACTTCCCAGCAAAGGACAGCCCTGCTACCCCAGCACTTGGAAAATTCATTCCTCTCATGTTATTTGCCTCTTTGTCAGTAAACTTGTTTGCAGTGAGTGAACCAGAGAGCCTTGCTCCAGACAGCTCTGGGGGCAGCAGTGGTGCCCAGGACACTGCCTACCTTGCTGCCTGACATCAAGGGGGCAAAGCCTTGTACCTGCAGGCTGGGACACACTGTGACAGAGGATGCTCACATATGCCCTGATACCTTCCTATCCAAAGCTGGTACTGCTGGCAGCTCAGAAGAGCAGAGTTTGGCAGAGCCCAGTTTGCCAGCTGGGCACTGGGCCGTGGCCTCTTCTCCCCTGTGTAATTTGTCTGTGCTGGGACATGATGAGGATGGGCTTTTAATAGAAGGCTACTTCTTTTAAAGAACAAATAGCAGAAATGCCACCTCCCACCCCAGACACATGTTGGGCCCAGCCCCCATGCACCCTGCATCAAGACTGGGATGGACCCTGTCCCATGGGGCAGATCATCCATCCCAGCTGAGGGAGATGGAAGGAGAGCTCATCCCTTCTGAGTGGTGGGAGCCAGCACAAATTGCAAAGCCCACGTTGCTTGCAAGGATGTGTCACCACACTCAGCCCAAGCTGGAGGTTTCCCTTGGCTTTGTGCCCAGACACATTGTGTGGCCTCAGCCTGGCCAAGGAGTGCCCAGGGCTACTGGCCTGGTTTGCTGTGGCTGCTGGGGAACTGCTGCAGAGCTGCTGCAAGAGGAACAACCTCTTCCCTCCACGAGAATCACAGCTCGGTGTGCCAGCAGCAGGAGAAATGGAGCCTTCTCCCACAGCCAGCCTTCTCTGGGTCATCACCAGTTAGGGATCATCACTAGGTTCCAGTGTGTACAGCTGAGGCAAGGGGTTGTGCCAGCCCTTTTCACTTACAGACTCAAGGGCTTTGGGTGTTTCCATGCCCATAGTTCACTTCCTCCATGTCCCACAGGTGTTCAGTGGGAAGCGCCCAGAGTCAGAGCTGCCACCTCAGCCCCAGAGTACCTTCCGCAAGCCTCCCACACCACCACCCCCTGAAGCTGGGGGCCAGCACTCCCTCACCTGCCTTGTGCGGGAGCGGGACCTCTCAATCTTCGAGAAGCTGGGTGATGGCTCCTTCGGTGTTGTGCGTCGTGGCGAGTGGTGCACACCTGCTGGCAAGACGGTGAGGGGCTGCTCTGAGGGGGTGGGGAGCCAGGCAGTGGGACCAGGCACAGGGGAAGACACTTCAGAGCTCATCCCTGCTTTGGCCATAGCTGAATGTGGCAGTGAAGTGCCTCAAGACAGATGTGCTGAGCCAGCCGGAGGCACTGGACGACTTCATCCGGGAGGTGAATGCCATGCACTCCCTGGACCACAAGAACCTCATCCGCCTGTATGGCGTGGTGCTCTCCCACCCCATGAAGATGGTGAGTGAAGGGGGATGGGGCTCACCCCAATGACTCCCCCCAGGAGGGGGTCCCAGGCTGAGTCTGTACCCCAAGTCCTCTGCTGGCATCCCCAGTGAGGCATAAGAAGGCTGGAAACCAACCCAGCCAGAGTGGCCCTGGACTGACTCACTTGCTGTCCTCATCCCATGGCCCAGGTGACAGAGCTGGCTCCGCTGGGCTCCCTCCTGGACCGCCTGAGGAAGAACCAGGGCCATTTCCTCATCTCCACCCTGTGCCAGTATGCCATCCAAGTGGCCAAGGGCATGGCCTACCTGGAGTCCAAGCGCTTCATCCACCGTGACCTGGCTGCCCGCAACATCCTGCTGGCCTCTAATGACCTCGTCAAGATTGGTGACTTTGGACTGATGCGGGCACTGCCCAAAAATGATGATCACTACGTGATGCAGGAGCATCGCAAGGTCCCCTTTGCCTGGTGAGCCTTGGGGAGGGGGAGAGCTGGAGGTGCAGCACCCATGGCCTTCTGATGCTCATGTCCTTCCCCCTGTAGGTGTGCTCCTGAGAGCCTGAAGACACGCACCTTCTCCCATGCCAGTGACACCTGGATGTTCGGAGTGACGCTCTGGGAGATGTTCACTTATGGTCAGGAGCCTTGGATTGGCCTCAATGGCAGCCAGGTAGGTGTACAGCAGGGACCTGCCTCCTCGCCTCACCCTGCTGGTTCTGAGGGGGATCTGGGACACCCTGGCAACACACCCTGTCCGACAGATCCTGCACAAGATAGACAAGGAGGGTGAGCGGCTGCCGCGGCCTGAGGACTGTCCCCAGGACATCTACAATGTCATGCTGCAGTGCTGGGCACACAAGCCTGAGGACCGACCCACCTTTGTGGCCTTGCGAGACTTCTTGGTGGAGGTGGGTGAGCGGGGAGGGGGACAGGAGCCCCAGCGCCCTGTCCTGCCAGCTCTGCTCAAGCATGGGTAGAGCTAAGAGTATTGCCGAGGTGGGAGGTGACCTGGGGGAGCTCAGGCCAGGCAGCTCCTCAGGCTGCGAGGTGCAGGGTGGTGATGTGGTCACAGCAGGAAGCACCTGGTTGGCTGCCTTGCCATCACACACTCCAGGGATTTGTCAGCTGTGGAGGGGCTAGTGGTGCTACTTTCTCTTGTCCATTTTTGGGACCTCCCTGCCCTTCTTGAGGCTAGGCCTGGCCTCGAAAGAGGATGGACATGGGGAGCTGCATCCCCTATCCTCACCACCTCTCCCCCAGGCTCAGCCCACCGACATGCGAGCACTGCAGGACTTTGAGGAACCAGACAAGCTGCACATCCAGATGAACGACATCATCACGGTCATTGAGGGCAGGTACTGCATGGGAGGGTGACAGGTATAGAGGGGGCAGTGCCCTGCCTGCCAGCCTGCACTGGGATAGGGAATGGGGAGGCTGTGGGCACTGGCAGAGCTAAGGGAAGCAGGGAGGGGAAGGGGTGGCTCTGCCCCCAGCTCACCTGGCCTTGTATCCTGTGAGTGGGCAGAGCTGGTATGTTTGTGGTAGCACAGTGTTGTGGGGGCACAGCCCTGCCCACACTGCCCACAGCCCTGCCTGCACCATCCCTGCTGACTCACCCACTGTGCCCGTGGGTTTGCCCCAGGGCCGCTCCCTGCTGATAGTGGTGGGGACGTGCCACCAGCACCCAGAGACATGCTGCTGTCATCGGGCTGGGAGAGGCACCGTGGGACTCGGTACCATGCTGGCAGAACCTGCTGTGCTGTGGGCTCCTTGGTCCCTGCTGACCATGCCAGGGCACAGCCACCCCCTCCACCGCGCGAGGGATCTCTGGCCAGAGTAGGAAGCCCTTTTGTCCCTGCATCCTTACCCCAGGATGTGCCTGTCGCCTTCCAGCTAAGGGAGAGTGGGGATGTCCCAGAGGAGTTCGGTGTGCCCGCACTAAAGCCGGTCTCCCAACCACGAGGGGAGGAGGAGGAGGGCTCTGTCCCCGTCCCTCCTTGTCCCCCGCCCCGGGCCGGCTCCCCGCCGTTAGTCACAACCCGGGGTGAATCAGGCCGGGTTTGTGTGTCTGCAGGGACCGGCTGCTCCCGATCCGCCGCCGCGGGGATGACTCTTGCCCAGGGTCTGGCGGTTTAATTGCAGGGAGGGGAGGGGAGGGGAAGCAGCGTCGGCGGAGGGAGGGAGGGAAGGAGCGGCGGAGGGCGGTGCGGCCGCGCCAGAGCGCCTACATCGTTCCTGCCGCCGCATCGCGGCCGGGCTGCGGGTCCGCGCTCCCTGCCCCACCGCCGGCCCCAGGTGAGCCGCGGGGGGAAGGATGGAGCGGGAAGAGGGCTGGAGGTTGCCCGTCGGTCGGGAATTGCCGGGAGTGGAGTAGAGCCGGGGCGGAGCTTCCCCTGCTTCAGTTTCCCCGACGGACGCCGGTCCTTGGTGACCCCCGGTGGGTAGGTTTTGGGGGTGCGGACTCAGGGCACACGCGGTGGGTTTAGCAGCCGGGAGGTGGCAGAAGCCCCACCGACTGCCAGTACTCCCGGAGGGGAGCCCCCTCCCCGTGCCTCAGTTTCCCCGGCTGCAGCCGACCCCCTCTCCCCGCGCTACTTGTGGAGATGCCCGGGCAGAGCTGTCGGGGAAGGGGGGAGCCTCCTGCCGGGGGCCGCATCCGGCCCTGCCGAGGCCGCCCAGGGCACCGTAAACACCCCCCACCCCTTTTCAAGCCCCTGCCTGTCGTTCGGCGGGCGCCGGGTGTGCGTACGTGTGTGTGGGCAGGGGCAGGGACCTCCCTGAAAGCCCCCCGGGGACCCAGCTGTTCGTGGGAGGGGGCTGTCGTGGGGAGAGGAGCCAGGGCAGCACCGGAGCGGGTTTGTGCCGGGGGTTCGAGCTCGGGTTCGGTGGGACCGAGGCTGGGAGCAGGGAGAGGGGAGGGATGGCCCCGGCTGTAGCATCCCTTGGTCAGGGTGTGACGGTGAGGGGCGCAGGGAGGGCGAGTGGAGGGGATGTCTGGGGAGGGGAGCTGTTCCCCCACCTCCCCGGCCTGCCGCCGGTCAGGGAGGATGCCCGGTACTGGCTGGGCTGTGCTGGGGCTCTGCTGAGGGGTCCCGACACTGAGTAAGGCGGCTGGCTGGCGGCAGCGGGGAGGTAAACAGGAAAAGGGCTGAGCTGGTGGCCGGGGGTGACTCACAGGTGACTCCAGGAAACTGTGGGGCCCGTGCCAGCCTTACCAGGCTGGCACCCACGCTGCCCTCCGCCCACAGCACACCCCCCTGCCTGTGGGGAGTGGAGCGCCCTGACAGGCAAGGGGGTAGCTTAGGGTTGGAGCCCCCCTGCCATTTATTTGTTACAGTGCTGGGTGGGGTACACCACTTGGAATGCCTTTCCCTGCCCCATCCCTTTTCCCCCCACCAGTTGATTTGGGCTAGATGACCACTTCATTCTGCCCAGAAGTGTTTGTCCCCTCGGGATACTCTAGGGACCCAGGTGACTCACACTGGTACCCCAGGGTGACCTGGGCCACTCAGTTGGCTCCAGGATGACTGACAGCCTAAGCCCACCACCTGTCTTTCTGCCCACCTGCCCCCTGCCCACAGGAGCCTTCACAGGGGTCATTGATAATGTAGGAAGGGAGCATGGAAGACCCCACAGACAGCTGTCCCCCATATGGGCCTCTGTCAGACTCCAAGTGTGTCCCCTGTACCATCCTTTAGTGGATGGGGCACAGAGGGATTGGTGACAAAGTGCTTGGTGCAGGCATCACCCCCAAGGCTCCTGCGTAACTTGAGGCAGCAGGGAGGAGAAAGGGGTATATCTTTTGGGGCACAAGCATGGAGCTTTGTTCCCCACTGCTTGCATTTCCAGCACCACCAGGTGCAGGGACCATGTGGGGCAGGAGCCAGAGAAACTGCCGGTGTAGGGTTGGGATCCTGGGCACCCAGAGTCCCCTCCCGGTTTCACCGCATGCCTTTGTGCACTTGGAGAAGTCACCTTGCCTCCTCCCCATCACTGGGGCAGGCGCGTGTCAACCTCCCATCCCCTCATCAGTAACGAGGTCCTTTTTATTCCTTAGGGCCGAGAATTACTGGTGGCGGGGTCAGAATAAACGGACCCTAAAAGTGGGCCAATTTCCCCGAAACACGGTGACCTCGGTGGCAGGGCTGTCAGCCCACGACATCAGCCAGCCGCTTAAAAACAGCTTCATCCACACAGGCCATGGAGACACCAACCCGCAGCACTGCTGGGGGTTTCCTGATAAAATTGATGAGTAAGAAACTTTTTGTCTTCTCTGCATCCCCTGCCTGCTCCCCCCCTTCCCCGCTGCCCACTGGGCTCGGGAGCAAGACGCGGCTTGGCTACTTCCCTTTTCCTCCATGAAGCATCTCTTTCCACCCCCGCTGTATTGGGAATGGTGGCTCTGGGTAGGGTCCTTGCAGCTGAACTAACTTCCTTGCCTCTTCCTACTAATGGGCTTAGGGACGTGGGGGGCTGCTATGCTTGTGGCTGTCCTGGGGGGAGATCTTTGTGGCTGTCCTGGGGCAGGGAGACATCAGTAAGCACCACCCCAGAGGTGGCCACGTTACCCCAAAACACTTTTGGGGTGTCCCAGGGCTGCTAAATGTGTGCAGCTTGCAGCCTGTCTCCACGCTTCTAACAGCATGAGTCTTTTTGAAAAGCAAAACATGAAAAAAATCCACCAAAATGATTTTTTTCTCCACCCTGCCCTAGCTGAAGACACCTGGCCGGACTGTGATGGGGGAATGGGGGCTGGGTGCTTGTGTTTCAGTGTCCCACATACTCTCTGCCAGGTGGGATTGGTTGTGTGACAGTGAGCAGGAGCACCTTGGCAGGGAGCATGTGGGGGCTCTCCCAGCCCTGGGCTGGAGGGATGTGAGAGGTCAGTGTGGTGGGGGACAGGATAGGATTTCAAAAACTGGAAAGCTCCTGATGGGTAAGGCCAGCTCCTGCACTAAGCTCAGCCCATCCCTGGGGATCATGATCCCAACTGCTGTTTGTTATCCCAGGCCTGGGACAGCTCTGCCGGTGCCCTCAGTCCCAGCCTGACCCCTCCACAGTGTCACGGGCTGTGCCACGGCCCGCGGAGCGCTGAACGGAGGCGCCGTGCACGCGGATCTGGCTCGTGCCCCGGCAGGCCTCCCCGCGCCCCACTGCGTGGGCACGGGCGCTGGCTACGTGCTGCCCGGGCTGCCGAGAACGCACCGAGCTCGGCACACGCCCAAGCCTTCGGGGCTGCGCCAGCTCCCGCCGGCTCCCTGGCTTGCGACGGCTCGCCCGGGCCTCCCGGCAC
Source organism: Thryothorus ludovicianus (assembly GCA_013397245.1). Taxonomy (NCBI): domain Eukaryota; kingdom Metazoa; phylum Chordata; class Aves; order Passeriformes; family Certhiidae; genus Thryothorus; species Thryothorus ludovicianus. The sequence continues at coordinate 1,619,908 of VZTB01010552.1, forward strand.
CCACCGGCACGTGGTACCTGGGCATCCTGCCTTGGGCACAGCATCTCTCTGCTGCTGGAGGGGTGTCCTGGGCACCACACGCTGCACAAGTACCCTGGACACAGTGCCCTGCTTGCAGTCCCCTGGGCACAGTGTAGGCTGCCACAGATGCACGTGGAGCCGGAGATGGGTGGGATGATACTGGGATGGCACCGGGCTCTGTGCCGTAGCACTGGAAGCTTCTGGGGTGTGTTGCCCTCGCACTCACAGGAAGGGCCCTCGCCAGGCATGGTTGTGTGGTGGAGGAGCTGTGGGGTGTCCCAAGGCACGAGCCTGGGGAGCAGGGGGTCCTCTGTGGCCCTTGCTGACTCCCAGGCACTCCTCTCTCTCCACAGGCTGTACCTGGGAAATCCCATGGACCCTCCTGACATTTTAGGTGTGGATCCGAGTGCTGCCAGACCTACACAGCTTCCAGGGAGGGCTAAAAGTGAGTGGCTTTTCTCCTCCTCCTGCCCATCATCTGTGCAAAGCCCCCATCCCTGTACCCTGTTGCTGGACTGATGGGCTGGACCCTCTCCTTTCTGTCTCTCTGCTGGCACTTGCTTTTTGCAGAGCAGGGGAAGCTGGGGTGATGGGGCGTGTTGTCACCTGGCCATACGCCACTGCCAACAGCGTGGCCGGCTGGTTGCTCTGCTTGCTGGACTCTGCCCTGCTGCCCTTTGTCCGAGTCCCTTGTCCCCTCCCAGCCTCCCACAGCTGGGCTGCCCAGTGTGGGGGATCTCAGCAGAGCTGCCACGGGGAGGGAACTTGGATGCTGTGGGTATGCCCCAATCCCCATAAAGCTATAGTTTTTTCTTGGGGAGGCTTCCCATCAGCATCCTCCCCGTGCCCCACCAGTGAAGGGGGACACAACAAAGCATGCACCCTGGCTGCCGCTTCTGTGTTCACCCTATGCTTCCCCTTCTCTTGGGTTCTCTCTTCTGCAGGGCAGCCTCCTCCACGCCCACCTCAGCCTACCGTCCTGCTCACCAGTAAGTTTGGCTTCTTTGGGTGCTGCTCTCTCTTCTTCAAGCCCTCTTTCTTTTCTTTCTTACCTGGGTGGCCTGGGGCAGGTGCCCTGATATGCCTTGGGAGCAAAGAGGGCTGAAACTATGGGGTGGTTTGGGGGCTTGGAGGTGCAGATGCCCCTTCTTGCACCCTAGGGATGGGTGCTGGGACCCTCATCATCCCTCTTTGTCCCCTTTTAGAGCCTTGCTACGACCCAGTTAGTGAGGAGGAGGAGGGTCTGCCTGGGGGTCTCCGGAAGCTCTGTCTGAAGAAGCCAGGCACAGGGAAGGGTCTGCGACCGGTCAAGCCATCAGCACGAGTACCGGGCACCAAGGTGGGCGAGCGGCAGCCCGGACGGCTGCCAAGCGAGGGGCCGGCAAGCAGCGAGGTGACCCTCATTGACTTCGGGGACGAAGTGCCCCAGGGTAGCCCCTCTCCAGTGGGGGAGCTGACAGCCCCGTCATTAGCTAAGCTGGCCATGGAGGCCTGCTCTTTGCTGGACAAGACCCCACCACAAAGCCCCACACGAGCTCTACCTCGGCCTCTCCACCCCACGCCAGTGGTGGACTGGGATGCCCGGCCCCTGCCCCCGCCGCCGGCCTATGATGACGTGGCACAGGATGAGGAGGATATTGAGGTCTGCTCTATCACCAGCCCCCCGAGCCGGCGGGGCAAGACCAACTATGGCTTTGTGGATGAGGGTGAGCGGGGACCGGCACTGGAGGACAACCTCTTCCTGCCCCCCAAGGAGACCAAACAGCCCAGCATGACGCAGACCACCGAGCTCTTCGAGGAGCTGCAGCAGGAGTGCATGAAGAGGCTCAACGTCCCTCTGGGACCAGCTGTGCCAGCTGATGACAAGCCCCAGATCCCTCCCCGTGTCCCAATCCCGCCCCGGCCCCTTCGCCGCAATGAGCCTGGGCGCTGGTCAGGGGACCTTTCCCCAGCCTCGGGGGGCGAGGAAGACCGGCCACCCCAGATCCCCCCACGGGACCCACTGTCCCAGCCCACTTCCCGGACACCCAGCCCCATGGCTCTGCAGGTGGGCTCTCCTCAGCAACGTGCTGCCCTCTGCTCCTGCCTCTCCACCTCACCTGGGAAGCCCATGCCCACCACACAGAGCTTCGCCCTCGACCCCAAGTATGCCACCCCCAAGGTCATCCAGGCGCAGGGCAAGGACTGCTCCAAGGGACCCTGCATCCTGCCCATCGTGAAGGATGGGCAGAAGGTCAGCAGCACCCACTACTACCTGCTGCCCGAGCGCCCTGCCTACCTGGACAAATATGAGAAGTTTTTCAAGGAGGCTAAAAGCCCTGAGGAGGTACCAGCGTCCCGTCAGGTCACCACAGCCACCGTCCGTCCCATGGTGCAGCAGCCACTGCCAGACTGCAAGGCCAACTTTTCCTCCAACAACAGCAACCCTGGGCCCAAGTGCCTGGTGAAAGCCTCTTGCAGCCTCCAGAAGATTGTTTATGATGGTCCAGATGTTTGCCGTCCTGCTGACAAGATCCGGCTGGTAAGTGCCGTCCTCCAGCATCCCTGAGGAGTGGGCTTACATAGGCAAGAGTAGCCATGGGCTCACCTGAGCAAGAGCTTTCCCTACCCTGTGCCTCAGTTTCCACAAGTTCAACCCCAGGGGATTGGCTACAAGAAAGTCCCAGATGTGCAGGGGGACATAAATGTCACTGCAATGCCAAAATGGGAATTGAAGGTCTTGAGGAGGGGGAAGGTGGCTGCTGCTGCTGTTCTGGTTCCCTTGCTCTCTCTAGGCTGGGGACACTGTGGCTCACCCAAGCTCAGGAGAGATTGAAGATCCCAGGGATGAGAATGATCCCAGCTCCAGGTTGATAGTACTCTCTTAAGACAGAACCAGGGATGGGGACAGCCCCAGTGGTCCCCTGCTTCAGTCACAGGGTTCTTGGTGCCCAGGGGTGGCAGCAGACAGTGATCACAAGCTCCTCCCCAGGTGCAGGAGACGGTGCATGGTGTGACCACCGAGGAGTGCCAGGCAGCCCTGCAGAACCATGGCTGGAACATCCAACGGGCTGTCCAGTACCTGAAGGTACAGCACACCCCTGTTCCCTCATCCCAGTTCCAGCAAGAGTGGTGGCATCCCTGTCACCCCTCTGGCCGTGCCCTGTCCCCTTGCAGGTGGAGCAGCTCTTCTGCTTGGGGCTGAAGTCCCGTGGTGAGTGCCAGCGGGTGCTGGAGATGTTCGACTGGAACCTGGCACAGGCCAGCTCCCACCTCCTCAATCCCTGCAGCGCCACCCGCCAGAAGTAGGGACATCGATGTTTTTGGGGGGGGCAGTTCTCTATGCCACACTGCTCTGGGCAGACTGGCACTATCACCCCTCCTGAGTTCGCGTCCTGTCCTCTTCTTACAGGTGGTGACAGCGGGGACAAGGGTGAGCTGTGTCGGATCTGGAGCAGGCATCTCGCCCTGGGGCCAGTCCCACTGCTTCCACCCACACAACCTGCTGCAGGACTCCGGACTGAGCCCCGACTTGAGGGTGGAGGCACCCCAAAAGGGACTCTTCCTAGTGCCACAGACTTTCCAGGTGCTTGTGTCCTGACCTTGGCAATGGGCTCCATCCCCTGGCACCTTGTTGAATTGTTTTTGTAAAGAGAAATGTAATTTTAATATATATATTATGTATATATATAAAAATATTCTATGGAGATGAGGAGGGTGCTTTTGGTCATCTCCCCTGTTTATCTCTGCCACATCTCCATGGGTGCAGGCAGCTGGGACTGTGACCCTTGGGTTCTGCTGTGCTATGAAGCTCAGGAGGGGATGCTCAGACTCTGGGGATCCCCAGGAAGCTGTGTGACATGTGCACCTATAAAACCTCCTGCTGAGTCCTCCCAGGCTGCTTTAGGGTGCAAAGTTCTCCCCATCCCGGGCTGCTGGAGTTAGTCACAGTATATCCCACCCGCAGGCCCAACATTTGAAGGCTGGGCATGGTTTTTCCTGCTCTGAGTGGGCAGTGCTTCCCTGCAGGGAAGCTCCCCGCAGCCGGGCCCCCCTTGCCCGGTGCCCCGCGGCTCCCGGCTGCCGCCTGACTCATGCCCGGGCAGGGAGTGGCGGGGCTGGCCGCCCCCACCCAAGCGAGGGGTGTTGTGCAACCGGGTGCCTCTGCCGCAGACGCAGCCGGGAGCAGGTGCAGGAGTGGAGGGGTGGCTCCTGTGGGGTCCCAGAGCCGGTGTCAGTGCTCACTCCCCTCTCCAAATGGGTATCAGAGCCCCGTAGCTGAGTTTCCTGCAGTGCTGCCTTCTAGCAGCATCAGGAAGGGATCTTGGGATCAGGTGGAGGAGGGTCTTGGTGCCCAAACACACCAGGTCCATTGACAGTGGTGGTACTCTGCCCCAGAGCTGGTGGCTCCAGAGGAGAGACCCTGTCACATAGTGGGGAAGGGCTGCTTTGGTGTGACCATGGATCCATCCCTGTGGCAGATGGTACCTGGCCACATCTGTGCACCCACAGCTCCCTCAGCTCTGGTCCTCTGGCCCTCCCTTTGCGTGAGGACAGGGAGCTGGTGCTGCTGTGAGCACGGTCACACATCACTGCTTGGGACTCTGCTTCTGTTTTCCTATGTGAGGTGCAGCCACCATGGCAGGGCTGTCAGTGAAGCGAGGAAGGCACAGCACCATAATTTACTTACTTCCCTCTCCTTAAGTGATTCTGGAGCTGCATGAGACCCTGTGAAGAGGCTAACATGTTTGCTGTAGTGCCCTCACTGGGTCCGTTTATGCAGCTGGGTCCATCTGACCTCTGTCCCTGGTGGAAGGTGACCTGCAAGCCAGGGCAGTGCCTGGCCCTGCCACCTGTGTGGGAACAGCCTCCCCCCCTCCATCCGGGTTTGTGTGGGCGTTTGCTGCGATGTGCAGATAACGCCTGGGACCGGCAGTGCCGAAGGGGGGGACAGGGCAGGGTCAATACTTGGGACCCCAAGGCACAAGCAGTAGCCTGCTCCTTCCTTCTTCCTCCTTGGTGACGAGCCAACCCCTGCCAGGGGTTATCGGCCATGCAGCCGAGTGTGGAGAGACCTGACAGCAAACAGGAGGGTGGGGGTGCAGAGCCCAGGACTGACCCACTGTTCCTAGAGATGTTTGGGACCCCTGTCCCCATCTGCTGTCCCACTGTCTTTAGGCCAAGTGTCTCTGTCCCCCCTGGATTGCTCCTGAGGGGTTGGGGACCCCAGCCATGGGCTGTCAACAGTGGGGTCAGCCTGGGAAGGACCTTAAAGCTTCCCCTGGCAAAAATGGGTGTGGCCCCCAGCATCAGTGGGTTCCCAGAATTGTGGGGCTCCTGCCACCTCAGCGCAGGCTGCGAGGACACAGAGACGTCAGTGCCCCAGGCAGGGCACGTGGTGTCCCTGTCCCCCCCACCTGGGGGAGTGCTCACCAGTGGAGCCACCCTTTGCGCGCTCCTTGAGAGAGCTGCAGCCCTGTCGCCTTCCTCCCTGACACCGAAGGAGCGCTATGGGGTGCCGGGGCCCGTGGCTGCTCTGGAGCTGGGTGCTGTGTGGGTTCTGGGTGCTGCCAGGTAAGTGCCAGGGTCCCTCACACTGCTCCCGGGCTGATCAGGTGCTGGTACCATGTGGGTGATGGGCTGCCAAAAACCCTCCGGCTGCTGCAGCGCCCAAGGTCGAGCCCGAGTGCCCGGCCGGGGTTTGCCCTGTCTCTGTCCGCGGGTGCCAAAGCTTTGTCATGATCCCCAGCTGCAGCAGGGGAAGGTGGCGGGAATTGTGGATCAAATTGAGAGACTCACCCTGGGGGAAGGTGCCTGTCCTGTTCTTGGTGTTGGTCCTCCCGCAGAAGGGAGGAGGGGTGGGAGTGATGGCGACTCCGGGCTGGTTTTTTTCCTCATCCTGCCCTCACCCACCTTCTGCACAAGCCGGGGAGATGAAGGGGCAGCCCCTTGTCCCCACGCTGGACCTATCCGAGTCGGGCAGCATCTCCCATGTGGCCGACAGCACCAGCGCCGAGCTGCCTTCAGCCCCGGCCGTGTGCCAGGGGCTCCCCGCAGGCGCGGAGTTCTCTCCCGCCGGCCCGACCACCGCCTCCGCGGGCAGCCAGAGCTCAGGTAAGGCCGGCAGGCAGCTGGCCGCGGGCAGGTTCCTGCCTGCTGGGGCCGCGGTGGGGTTGATCCAGCTGGAGCTGCCTTGTCTCGCTCCACAGGCATCCTGGTGCCACAGGCAACAGAGAGAGGGCTGGTCCCAGCTGGAAGTAGTGGTGAGCAGGAGGAGCCTCCCAGCCCGGCAGCTCTCCCTGTGGGTCCAGTAATGCAAAGCAGCCCCCAGGCAGGGTCAGGGGCTGAGGTCTCCTCTCCAGGTGCTGCTGGCCACCCAACCAGTGCCCCTCCAGCTCTTACCACCACTTGGCACATGCAGCTCCTGTCCTTCAAGCCAACGGGACATGCAGTGGGTGTTGCCCTGGGTGCTGTCACCGTGGAGCAGGTGCCAGTGGCAGCATGGACCACAGAGCCATCGCTCCCCCAGGATGAGCACAGCACAGCAACATCATCCTCCAGCATAAGCAGGAACTCTGCTGAGCCACGTAGTACTGCCATGCTCCTGTCCCAGGAGGTCATACTGGGGCTGGATGAGGCCACCTCACCTTTGGCCACAGCTGCCAGCATCTCTCAGGATAGTGCCAGCCCCGTGAAGATGGCAGCAGCTGCAGCCAGTCTCCCCAACAGAGCTGCAGAGGGAGCCAGCATGGCAGCCCCACTGTCTGCAGAACCCCCAGGTGCATCCTTGGCAAAGGTGACCTCTTCTTCCACCATTGGCACCAGCAAGGCTACAGAGCCAGGGACACGTACCTTACCCAGTGCTGACCCTCCTGGGCCTCCTGCTCTGCTGCTTCCAGCCCTTTTGCCCCAGTTTCCTGATGACACTGTGCTGGGCACAGGGGAGACGCTTCCTCCCAGCCACAGCACAGCCCCGGGCACTGCTGGTCATGGGCTGCCTGGAGACAATGCTGTCACCCAACCCCAGGCTGTGGACACACCAACTACAGCGATGGATGTCACTGCTGGAGAGCACATCCCACCTCTGGGAAGCACCAGTGCTGAGCTGGTGTCCATCAGGAATGAGGCCAGTACCAAAGCCATAGCAGGCACTGCCATCCCGGAGACCAAGGCCACACCGGGGGGGCTCAGCATAAGTCTGTCCCCCCACGCAGCTCTCAATGACCCTGGTTGTCCCTCTCCAAGGCCCTTTCCATGCTCCATGGGCTCTCTGCTCCCTCAGTCTCTCCCAACAGGCCTTGGGACCACCACAGCAGAGGCAGCTGCAGGTGAATCTCCTCCAGCCACTCCCAGTATGGCCATGTCTTTGCCACTCACAGGCACTAGTGGAGCAAAGCCAGACAGGGCCCCCCGAGCTGCTGATGCTGTGCCACCACCTTCCATCACTGCCTTTGGCACTGGGACTGTGCCAGCTACCCATCCATCCACCTTTGTTAGCAACGCTCCAATTAGTGAAGCAGGAATGGGATCAGCATCACTGGCCAGTGGCAGTGCCACCACAATGCTTGGGGACACTGAAGCCACCCTGCCTGTGGCAGATGCACACCCCAGCCACAGCCAGCCAGGTCCCACAGCAGCCTCAACAACCCCAGGAACTGATGTCACACCCAGATCTGCACTAACCCCAGTGCTCTGGTCTGGGACTCAAACTGTGGAAGCTCCAGGGACAGAGATGCCATCACCCAGCACTAGCAGAGCTGTATCAGGTACCCCTGGGGGACCCAGAGCAGTCACTGTCCCCGTGGCATCACAAGCAGATGTTCCTGCTCTCCTGGAAGGCAGAACCAATGTGGGGATGGCTCTGGAGGTGTCCCCATCCAGCATCTCCCAAGAGATGGCAGCAGTGATGTCCCCACTGGCCCTGACTGCCCCACTGCAAGCCATGGGGGCTTCAGGTGACCCCCAGCCTGATGGCAGCACCACAGGGCAAGCAATGGGGATGGGGTTCCTGGAGGTGAGCACAGAGGAGAACCCAGGTGCCAGTGCAGCGGGACCAGCTCTCAGCCACTCAATTGTCACTGCCAAGCCATCACCAGAGCCACCTGCCACTGAGGACAAGCCCACAGCTGGGATCACCTCACTGGCTGTTGGCCACACAAATGTGCAGGAGGCTACAGCCGCATCCTGGACAGGTGCCACTGCCTGTGTGGAGATCACCCGCTCTGAGAGCAGCACCGAGGGTGCAGCACCCTCAGCCAGCACCAGCAGCACCCACGTCCCTGGCTCCAGTGGCACGAGCCTGGCCACCGTGCCAGCCACCACACCATCCACCAGCACAACCAACGCTAACCTGCCAACTGTCTCAGCAGCCTGGGTGACCTTTGTGACCAGAGTCACCACAGCCGTGTCACCTGGCACAGCACGGGCTGCCAGCGCCAGCAGTGCCCCATCCCTTGCTGTAACACACAGTGAGACAAGCAAAGGTGGGCAGCCTGTCTCCTCCCCAGCAGCACTCCCCAGGACTCCCTCGGTAGAGACAACTCTTGGACCCTGGGGTGTCCCTGGTCCCAGCACTGCTGTTGCAGTGTCCAGCTCTCCCCTTCCCAGCCTGCACAGCCCAGCAGAGGAGGCAACAACAGCCCCCTTGTCCCTGCTTGATGTTGATGCAACTGGACAGACTCCCACCAAATCAGCAACAGGCACCCCTGCTACATCCATCAGCTACCATGACATGGGACAAGCAGCAAGCACGTCACCTCCTACCTTCCAGACATCTCCAGGGGCCTGGAAGGACAAAACAGCCGTCAGCACCACTGCAGGGAACAGCACTGCCACCAGTACAGAGAACACCACTGCAGGGAACAGCATTGCCACTACTGCCACCACTGCAGAGAACACCACTGCCACCACTGCAGGGAACAGCANGCATTGCCACTACTGCCACCACTACAGAGAACACCACAGCCACCACTGCAGGGAATGCCACTGCCACCACTGCAGGGAACAGCATTGCCACTCCTGCTGGGAATAGCACTGCCACTACTGCCACCACTGCAGGGAACAGCATTGCCACCACTGCAGGGAGCAGCACCGCCACCACTGCCACCACTGCAGGGAACAGCACTGCCACCACTGCAGGGAACAGCACTGCCACCACTGCAGGCAGCACCACAGCTATTGCATCCACAGCCACAGTGAGCCCAGCCAAGGAGGCAGGAATTCTCCCAGCCCCAGGCACCACGGCACCAGTGAGACCACCAGCCACCAGCAGCCCTGTCACCGCCCTGTCTCATGCCTTTGGGACACAGAGAGGCCCATCCACCAAACCAAGCACAACTGCCCACACCACCACTGGGCACAGAACTCCTGCACCCGAGCCCCAACTCCCCCATGAGCTTATCAGTAAGCTGATTTTTTTTTCCCCAAAGACAAGAGTAGGAAAGGGATTTTCAGCCGGTCAAGCATTGGGATGGGTGAGGGTACAGCCTGGTCCAGGGTATCTAATCTGCATTGCACATTGGGCTGCCAGATTCATGGGAAAAGGAGAAATAGGACAGCATCCCAAAAGTGGGTTGAAAATTGGGTTACAATCCATCAGAGCACAGATGCAGGTGGGTTTGTTCTGACTGAAGGGTGGATAAAGCAGACATTTTACAAGATTTTACACCTTTTTCATTGATCTCCTGCCTATGGCAGAGCCAGCGACCTCACTCTACCCCTTTGGCGTGGAAGGAGGGGACCAAGAGTACGTCCGGAGGATGGTGGATTTTAACTCACCCCTGTTCAAGCCAGAAATAGGATTTCCCTTTGGGAAGTCACTGCGAGATGCTCTGTATGTGAGTGCCCCCCTTGGTGAGCACATAATGGATGTGCTGCCTTTTTGGCAAAAAAAACAAACGTGGAAATAGAGCAGAAACCAAATTTAATCTGAATATCTATTTATTTACATATAAAATGGTTGGTTTCTGCTCACCCATGGAGGCTAAAAGCTATCTCAGTCAGCAAATAACAAGTTCTTTTGGTTAGTTTACAGATAATGGACAGATCATTTTTCCACCCACGGACAACTATGTCCCATCCAACCCCAACCCCCCTCCCCGGGGCTTCACTGGCCGGGAGAGCTTGCCAATGGTGGCTGCCTTTTGGGATGATGCAGACTTTTCCAAGGGTGTTGGCACTACCTGGTACCAGGTGAGGGCCACCAGAGGTGTTCTCCTGGGAGAATCCAGTTCCTGGCTCACTCATTTAATTCTCTGTCTTGCCATCTGCCAGGAGTACTCTACACTCAGCTCTACCCAAGACCCTGTTGTCCAAGATGTGGAAGCAAAGATTGAGAAATACCTGAAAATCCCCTATGTAGCAAAATGGACCTTGAAGGTGACATGGGAGAAAGCTCCAGCATACCCATCCCGGAGGGATGACACTCAGGTGAGCTGTAGGGGACCCAGGTGACAGAGAGGACTGTTGATGGCTGTTTCAAGTCTCACTGCCTCAATCTGCACTGCAGGGAGAACAGGGGAGGCTTTGGGGGTGCTAAGAGGGGGCCTTGGGTTTCTCCAGACGAGCACCTACCAGGCAGTGCTCACCACCGACGGGAGCCGCTCCTTCGCCCTGCTGCTGTACCAGGACGGGGGGATGCGCTGGGACTACGCCAGGCTGGCTGCAGCCAATGTGCTGATCGGCTTCTCCAGGTGCTGCACACGTGTCACCGGGGCTTGGGACAGCAGAGATTTGTTCCAGCACTGTGTTGAGACTCTTAGAGGCATTACCTGCAGGAGAGCCCAGCTCCCACTCCTGGAGCAACCCTGCCCCGTTTAAACCCTTTCTCCTGCAAGCTGGAGCAGTTCCCACCCCAGCTGCTCTATGGGGAGAGGAGGAGGGTTGTGTTGGAAGGATGCCCTCAAGCCTCGTCTCTCCACACAGCGGCAATGGCCATGCCCAAAACAACGAGCTGACTCAGGAGCCACCAGCTGTCAAGTACCGGCCAGACCAGCACAGCAGCAGCGGCTCCGGTATGGCACCGAGGGTCCTTGGAGTGGGTGGGGATGGAAGGAGCTGTGTGCTCTGTGCCAGGAGCATGTCCCCAGCACCCATCCCTGGGAGGTGATGGGCCAGCAAAGCCACTGGGCAAGAGCTGGCCACCAGGAGCAGACTGTGGGTGTCCCATGTCCTCCTGTGGCATGCCACAGCCCCGCTGGCTCTAGAGGGAGCCTGGAGACCTCGTGTGAGGTCAGTGGCCAGGGACAGCTGTCCCACGGGATCCCTCAGCACAAGGTGAAACCCTGGCTGCGCGGTGTCCTTCTCTGGTTGCTCCCCCAGATGTGCGTGGGCTGTGGATTTACAGACTGGACAGTCGCTCCCGGGTGAATTACAGGCTGCAGTGCCTGGCGTGGCTGGACACAGAGCCAGCACCAGCCATCTGGAACAGCCAGCTGCCACCGTGCCCCTGCTCCCGGCTCCAGGCAGAGCTGGATCCCCGCTACCACTGGAGCAGAGGTGCCAAGGACAGCCCCCCAAGACAGTTGCAGGGTGGGGGGATGGTCCCCTCCTGCTCTGGGGGCAGCCATGATCCCCCCCCAATATTCCAGGCCCAGCAGACAGCTCCGTGAGGATGCTGCGCACCGTGTCCCCCAGCCCAGCTGGAGCTGGGGTACGATGTCTGTACCAAGGTGGGAGCTTGCTTGAAGGCTGGCAGGAGAGAGCATGGAGCCCCCCCTTCCACACTGCCACTGGTAAATGGGAACTGGCACTCCCTCACCCTAAAATACCCCGAGCATCAAGCACAGACAGAGCAAGGGCCCCGACACACCCCGTCACATTCCTCCACAGACAGGGAGCTGGAAGCATTCGACTGGTGCTGCCGGCGTGTGGGGAAGCCCCTGTTCTGTGCCAGGTTTGCTGAGAAGAGACCGAGGGTTGGCTGTGAAGGATATGTGCCACCCACCCCTGGTGAGTCCCCAGGCTCTGCCCCTGCTCTGCCGGGGCACTGAGCTGTGCACAGACCCCATGCATTAGCCACACTTTGCAATGTGCCATGGGAACTGCTGAGCCACCACTGAGCAGCTCTGGGGCTGCTCTCCTCCCTGAAATGACATCAGCATTTGCTCTTCTTCCTCTGCCCAAAACACCTCCATCTCCTTTGGACACCAGCTGGTGCCTTCGGGGACCCTCACATCACCACCCTGGATGGACTCAGCTACACCTTCAATGGCCTTGGGGACTTTGTCCTGCTGCTGGCCAGTGATGCCCAGACCAGCTTCGTTTTGCACGGGCGCACAGCACAGACTGGCATGGCACAGGCCACCAACTTTGTGGCCTTTGCTGCCCAGTACATCTCCAACACCTCCACAACAGTGAGTAGGAGTGCCCTGGGTGTGAGTTTGAGCTTCTCATGGGAGAGTCCTCTCTGGCAAGTTGGGCATTACCTCTGCATCACCTACAAGATGGGATTCAAGAGGCATCCCCTCTTCTTTTCCTGCCACATCCTGCCTTTCCAACAGGTCTAACACCTCCTTCAAACAGGCCAGCAAGGGCTGGAGGAACATGGTCTGCTTCACCTTTTTCATTGCACATTCTTTGTCCTGGCACTTTAGCATAAGTGACTGCTCTTCCTGACTTTTGCAGAATTGCTCCCCACACCCATTTAGCTTCATTAAGCAGAATGTCCAGGTGTCACCAAGAACAGGCATTGAATAGCATGAGATGGGGCCTCAAAGCTGTGAGACCCCCAGCACAGCTCTCGGTGCTGCCAAGGTCAGCTGAGCAGTGGTGGTGGCCTGGGAGTGCCCCTTGCCAGCAGTGACAGGCAGCTGGCCATGCTCTTCTGTGCAAACATCAAAGCTGCTGCATTGTGTGTCTGCTGGGGTGAAGAACACACCAACACAGGCCCCAGGGCTGAGCCTCTTCCTGGGCTGGAGGAGGACTCAGTTAATAGTTGTTCCTGGCATGGAGGGACACCAGAAAGGGACAAGCAGAGGGGCTGATTGCAACTTCCACCATGATTTTCAGGTTGAGTGGACCTTGGGGAGCCAGGATGACATTCAAGTCCTCCTGAACAACAAAGCCATCCAGTTTTCCTATTCCCAAGGTGAGCAGAATCTGCTGTTAAATGCTAAATATATGGGGGATCAGACATGTCCCCATCCCTTGGGACCAGCCCTGCCCAGTGCAAGGGCAGCCATCCTGAGGTCCATTAAATGTCTCTCACCTGCACTGTCTCTGATTTGGGTGGGGGGGATGGGGAGCACTCCCCTCCAGGGATCCATGGTTGTCATTTCAGATCCCGGCCTTGCATGGACTCTCCCTCTGTGCTCTCCTTCTCTTGCAGACCTGGGTGACGAGGTCTACTACAGCCCTGGTGTCCTGCTACTCAACGCCTCCTCTGTCACGGCCATCTTCGATGGGACCATCGCTGTCTCTGTCTCGGCCACCTCTGGGATCCTCAGCGTGGTCTGCAGCCTGCCCGACTGGTACCGCAACAGCACCAGGGGCCTCCTGGGTGAGGGCTGGCACCGCCACAGAGCCGGGGTGCAAATTCTCTTCCCACTCTAAAGTAGACTGGAAAACTGGGGAATTGCGCTTGTGAGGGCAGGGACACCTGGGTATAAACTAAACACTGGCCAGCACCAGAGAGAATGGTGCTGGGGTATTCCAGCACTGTGGTGATGCTCTGCCAGGTGTGTGGGACCATGACCCTGCAGATGACTTCCAGATGCCAAATGGTACCAGCATCGCTGTGAACAGCAGTGAGGAGGAGATCTACAGCTATGGGATGACCTGTAAGTCCAGGCTTAGGATCCCTCTTGATAATCCTTTCCTTCCTGCACCTTCTGGTCATGCTTTGGCTTGAGATATTTGAAGACTTGCCTGAGCAAATGCAATGCCAAGGGAAGATGTTTGGTGTCCTCACTGCTCTGTGAATAGGAACTCTAAAAGACAACAAACCTTAAAATGGCCTGTACCCATGGCATGCTCTCTTGCAGGGGCTGTTGGGGAGCACAGCCTGTTCACTCAGCCTCTGGACTCACCAGCACTGAACTTCACACCCTTCTTCTTGTCTCGGCTGCGGCAGGAGAACGAAAGCCAGTACCAGCTGGCAGCCTCGCAGTGTCACGGCAGCAAGGAGTGCATCTACGATTCGCTGAGCACAGGGAACTTGGCCCTGGGCCTGGCCACCCAGAGCCTTGCAGCCGACTTCCAGCAGAGGAAGACAGCTCTCAGTAAGTGGAGCACGTCCTCACCTCTGAGAGGGCATGGATTGGATGTAACTGGGCATCTTCTCCTTTCCTGGCCTCTCTTGCTTCATATGAGGTAGGAGAGAAGTCACCAAGGTCTTGGATTTACACTGCCCCGCTGGCTTGTCTCCAGTCCTGGGAGATGCCACCACCAGGACAGTTGCCATCAAGGCTTTGGAATTGCATTTCTTGGAAATGCATTTCTGGCTTCTCTCCAAACCTGAGAGATGCCACCATGCTGTGCAACATAAGGCCCTTGTTGGTGGGCAGCCATGACAGCATCTGCCTGGGGTCGCATCTTCACCAGGAGGGACTTGGAGCCAAGGGGTGACAAGGCCCCATGTGTGTTGGGCTGCTCTTTCCTCAGATGCCTTCCCTCCCGTCATCACGGGTGACGCATCCATCACAGCCTTCAGGACAGAGAAGGTCAGAAGGCAGTACCATGCCTTGGGGACAGGTGCACACTTCATTCCCTATCTCTCACCAGAGCTCAACATATCGGGTAAGGAAGGAGAGAAGGAGTAGCTGGGATGGGAAGGAATGGGATGGAATTCCTCTGCCAGCTCTAACTCCCACCTTTTCTCCTGGCAGAGAATGGCACCCTGATATGGGAGCCCCGTGCAATAGCCCCGTTCACCATCAACCTGGAGGCTGTTGGGTCCAACAACATCTCTGCACTCCTCCAGCTCCGCTTCACCCTTTGCAAATGCAGCAGGAGCCAGGAGTGTGACTACAGCAACACTGTCACTCTAAGGGAGTCTTCCCTGCAGGTAGTGTGCCAGAAAAGTCCTCTGTGCCTGTCCCCATGCCAGCTGTGCCGGCTGTCTTCTCTGTCTACCCATCCTCCTCACATTCCCTAAGCCAGTGTCACTATCCCCTTCCCAGCTGGCAGCCTGCAGATGTGAGAGCGGCTACTCAGGTCCCTTCTGCCAAGACCCTCCGGACCCCTGCTCCCAGGGATGCTTCCCTGGTGTGGGATGCGACCCTTTCAGTGGCTGTGGCCCCTGCCCAGCTGGCCTGACAGGGGATGGACAGCACTGCTCAGGTGACGAGGGCTCACACCGTGGCCACCAGGACCCCCAGCCAAGATGTTTGTCCCGGTGCCACGGTGCATTGCCTCGGCAGATATCGATGAGTGCACGCAGGGGACGGAGTGCCCGGAGAACAGCACCTGCACCAACACTGTGGGCAGCTACATCTGCTCCTGCCTGGCCAGTGAGCAGGGTGAGCATCGGGTCCCTGGCTCTGTGGAAGAGAATTCCTGAGGGACCCAAGCTGGCCAGAGAGAAGGGGAAGCTGGCTGAGCTCTGTGCCCAAGCCCTTGCTGTAATTAGCAGAAGGGACTAGAGTCCAGCCACCACTCATGTTCCCAGGCTGTCAATCTCACTAATCCACTGGGAAGGGAAATTTTTCCCATGCAGTTTTTCTCCTTGAGAAAAAAAATTTCATCCTGGTAAAGTTCAAATGCACATGCGGAGGTTGGGGACTAAATCAAGCCCTGTTTTCAGATTGCTTTGGTGGGGTTGATGGCTTTTGCTCTTGTTCTAATGCTGGGATTTAAGAAGGGCAAATGGCTCCACTTGGAAGGAGGGGGAGTGGGGCTTTTCCTTTAATTTATACTAAAACTCCTAACACATAAAAGAAAAACAAAACAAGACTTGGAAGGAAGGCCTTATGTAGTAGCTGAGGATGGCTCAGAGAGCGGGGGCTCTGCCTTGCAGCCAGGTTCATGCCTCTACCATGCTCTCCATCCCACAGGTGAGAGGCCAGGCTGCGGCTCAGCCTGCGGCTATCACTCCTGCCCTGAAGGCTACTGCAGCAACGGGGGACACTGCCACCTTCACCCCGTCACCTGTGCCCCCACCTGCACCTGCCCCCCGGCTTTCACCGACCAGCGCTGCCTGCTGGCAGGGGGGGATTTTCAGCCCCTGCCCAGCACAGGTGGGTACCTGTGCCCAGCGTGGGGTGAAACCCAACCCCAATCCCCTGGTCCTGGGATGCCAGAGACATCACTGTGGCTTTCCTCCAGCAGATCTCCCTCGGAGAAGCATCCAGATGAGGATCAAGACACTGCAAAACACCACTGCTGAGGAAGTCAACAGCACTGTATGTCACTGCAGGGGGTGGGCTCAGAGCAGGGGACACACTGGCATACTGGGCAGCATGGCACTGGGAGTGCCCATGCCTCTGTCTGCCCTCCCGTGGGATCTCTGGGGGTCCAGCAGATCCACAAGCCCAGAGGGAGGAAGCACCAACTGCACGATGAGTGTTGTAGGTGTGGCCCTGTGCCAAGGTCCGAGCAACCCTTGGGGCTTGGCCACGATGCCTGCATCACCCTTTAACCTTTCCCCATGCTGGTGTCACTCTGCCCTCCCCTAAAGCCTTCCTGCTCCCCCTGCTGCAGGTCTCAGCCATCCTGGACTCCCTGGAGGTAAAGGCTTTCCAGAGCAACACCAACATCACCCAGATGTGAGTCAGATTTGAAGAAGCCCATGACCACTCCAAGGATCTGATGGGGCAGGGCTGAGTGTGAGCCAGGAGAGTTTGGTGCACAAAGAGCATTTTCCTCCAGCTCAGAGTCTGTTTTTCCAGCCCTTATGCTGGCAAACCCTTGGAGGCACAAGCCAGTTGGCACCTTCCACTCCTGCCTCATCCCTTCTTTACCATGGTGGTAAATTCCAAATGGGAATACTGTGGCACGGTGCGGTTCAGTCACTCTGAGAGGCAGCAGCAGCTCCGCCAGCAGCCCTCCCCTTTCTCTGCAGGACAGACAGCGATGGCTTCACCTTCGTGGTGGTGTCCGAGTTTGCCTATGACAGCCGCGGCAGCGTCATCCGCTTCCTGAACGAGGAGCTGCCCGCAGCCGTCACCGGCGCCTTCAACGGGGGGCGGCGGCGGCGGGCGGCGGGCACGGGGCTCCTCTTCCAGCGCCTGCACCGCGACAACATCACCGACCTGGTGAAGCGTGAGTTGCTCCTGGCACTGAGCTGCGGAGTGCGGGAGGAGTACCCCCCTGTCCCCATTGTCCCCTGTGTGCCCCGGGGATCGGTTCACACCCATGGGGGAGGTGGGTGCGCAGCCTCCCAGCCCCAGGCGTAGTTCCAGCTTGGGGAGGCTTGGGGAAGCGTCAAGGGGTGTTGCTGCAAGGCTGAGCCCATGTGCTTTCCCTCCCCAGTGACAGTGGATGAGCTGAGGGATTATTTCCCCTGCTCTCTCTATGGCTACAAAGGCTACCGGCTCCACTACATGGGGACCGTCGGCTTCGTCTGCATCTCCCCTTGCAAGATGGGCTACTGCCAGCACGGTGGCCAGTGCCAGCACCTGCCCGAGGGGCCCACGTGCAGGTAGCAGCAGCCCTGGGGTGAGCAAGGCCCCCCAGCACAGCTGCTTCCCCAGGACATCACGGCTCCTCCCTCCCCATCCACAGCTGCCTGCCCTTCTCCATCTACTCCCCGGCCGGCGCCCAGTGTGAGTGGCTGGCCATTAGCCTGGCTGCCTTCCTCGGCATCCTGCTGGGAGCCCTGGCTCTGCTCTGCCTCCTGTTTGCCATCGCCTGCCTGGCCCTGCACCTCTGCCGCCAGCACCGCCGCCAGCACCGGGGGTGAGCTGTGGGCAGGATCTGCACAGGGGTGGGTGCTGGGTGTTGGGTATTAGAGAGAAAAACATCAAAAGTCCACATCTGACCATGGGTAGAACTCGTCTGGTTTGGGCGGGGAGACCCTGCCCTGGGAGAGGAGTTGGGTGATCTTTTAATATCTTTCAGCCCCTTTTCCAGATATCTGCTGCTCAGGGGTGCAGTAGCATCAGTGGGTTGAATGTTACCTTTCCTTGTTCTCCCATGTTAGAGAACGTTTGCGTTTCTTCCTCATTCCACTCAATACTTGGTTACAGGTGGGATTTCTATTTAATGTTAATTTGCGTACCACCCAAATGATTTCCACTGCAATTCACATGGGTCTGGAATGAGCTGGTCTGGAGTGAGGAAATGTGATTTGAGAATTGGACCTTGCTCTTCTGCAAAGCAGGGAGTTATCAGAAGAATGGCAAAATGCAAGGCTGGGGTGGAGGAACCAGCATCTCCTTTTCCCCTCCCAAGCCCTTGGTCCTGCAGTGGCATCCATGCTCAGGGGATCTCTCAAGTCCCTGCCTCTGGTTGGAGCTGTGTCCTGTCCCAGCTCCCAGCTCCCTTCCAGCTCTGGAGTCAGGGATCTCTGGGAAGTTTCCTCTATTATTTTGCTCATGTGGCAAGGCAAGAAATTGTGTGTGCACACCTGGGGCTTTTCCTCCTCTTACAGCCCCATCTCACCCCTACAGTCAGTCACTGCTCCCCTTTGCCATCTGACCCAGACAGCAGCATCAGGCAAGGGCTCTCCCAGCCTCTGCTGACATGTTCTCCCTATTCTGTTCCCCCCTCTCAGGGCCAAGGAGACTTTGTGGAGGACACGGCCCTTCTCCTGTGAGTACATGCCTGTAAAATTCCCCTCACTAAGGCTTTGCTTCACCCCAGTCCTCAAGGTCTGCTCATCTTCCCTGCTCCAGCTTTAACAATGGCAGGAGAACAAGCAGAGCCCACCATCTCCCACTCCCTGGAAAGGCATTGGAAACTGCAGCTCCAGGCCATTGACCCCTCAGTCCAGGTGTGCCCTGGGGTTACTGTTTCCATGGGGTGTTGGGCTGGGCTCTGAATCCTGGCCCTGTGCCTCAAAGGTGCTCAGGAGCTGTGCCTCATCCTGAAGCATCTCGGATGCTTTGGCCAGCACTGGGATCCATGCCACTGTCTGAGCTCATCACAAAGTGCAGAGCCAATCCCACACTGACAGCATGGCCTGTTCCTCCTTTACAGATAAGAATCCAGAGACCCCATGTTTTGCCTCCAAGCCAGTCCCCCTAGCAGCCCTAACTTGCCACCAGTCCTTTTCTGGCACCTCCAGGCTCATGGGGAGCCAGACGCTGCTGCTTGCTCCGCTGCTTGCTCTCAAGGTCTCCAGCAGCAGCACCACAGGAAAGCAGGGGACAGGCAGCTGCCTTTTGGGTTTTGGGAGAATTCACTCTGGAGCAGGTGCTTTTTTGAATGTGTGTTTATGTTGGGTGACTTAAGCAGAAGGATTTCATCTTTTCCTGAGGACCTGCAGAGACACCTGGGATCATCCTTGAATGTATCTGCACCAGGGTATGTGCTAGTGCAATATAGCCAGACCCTGCAGAGCCCCTGAGAGCAGGGTCAGGTGGGGCAATGCAGTGATTGTAATCCCCTAGATTAGAATAAACCAAAATAGAATAAACCAAAAATATTGACTTGCTGTTAAATTATCTGTGCCTCAAGGGTCCCCGCTCCAGCCCTGCTACATTGTCATTGAGCCCTCAAGTCCCTGCTTTCTGCTGGCCCCATCCACAGAGCCAAAGTGAAAATAGATGTAAATTTTTTGTTGGCTTCATCCCCTCATTTTCCACACCTGCAAATGTCCTCACACTACTTTCATGGACACTGCTTACAGTGGCTCATATCACACAGGTCAACTTTTGGTCACCACAAACATCCCACAGCCCTTCAACCCTGTTGAGTGGGAGATGCTGATCCGAGGAGGGTATAACAGACCCCATCAGATCCCAAACTCCCACTCACTGCCCTGGACCCTGGCTGAGATGTATCTCCAGCACTAAAGCAAAGAATAGAAATATCCTGCAATGCTGCTACTCCAAGCCTACCCCTCCACTGCTTCCCACCCTACTCTGGCAGAGGACATGGCTGCTGCAGGATCAGTGGTGCTCAAACCCTTCCAAGGTCTTATTGAACAAACAAGATTTGACAATGGTTTAATTTTTTTAAGAAAGGAAGATGCTCTCTTACACACAAAAAATTATTTTTCTTCCAACATTCCTGATCATGGGGTTGCATTTTTTCCTCACACACCCAGCAGACGTATTGATCTGATTCTGGCTTGATCTGGAGAATTGTTCCTTCTCCTTAGCACGGGGCTAAGGGACCACTCAGGGAGGGATGGCTGGGAAACAGAAGTGGGGGACAAGACAGGACTGGCTCACAGGACAAGACTGGGGCACCCTGGTGTTTAAGGGCTTGGCCACAGTCAGCCCATGCGTGGTGTTTAACCTTTTCCTTGGGTGCCAGGGGTCCAGCCTCACCCTGCATCATGGGAGCACAGTGGGATGTAGGAAGGACAGGGCTGGTGTGTGCAGTGAGGGGTACCTGCCCACCTTCCCACCAGTTCTGCCCCCAGCTGCAGCTGGGAAAGGGCAACTAAAGCAACTGAACCCTTGGGATAAGTCTGAGTTAGAAACGTGAACTGGGGCCAGGGCAGGCAACTGCAGGCTCTGGCCAAGAGAGCTGCCTGTGTGGTGGGCAGGGATAACAGGTTCTGTGAGGGGACACAGGGAAGAGCAGATCAAAGGACTTGGAGGATCAGCCATGGCCCAGAATGTGCTGCAGGTGTGCAACCTCCCTGTTACTTGTCATCTCCATCTGCAAAGAAGAAATGAGAATTGCTCAGCCACCTTCTCCCTGTGGGGCAAGCTGGGAGCCCCGGGGAGTTTGCTTGCAGGGGGATGGGGACAGAGGGAAAGGAGACCTCACAATCCTGCTCACCTATCTGCTCATCCGAGTCATTCTCTGCTTCCTCCGAGGAATCTGTTGAGGGTTCCAAGAAAGGCCCATATCAGCTTACACCACAACCACATTTGATGTGGTCCTCCTCACCTCCCAGCACCATTACCTCCAGATTATGCTGGTGGTTATGTGCTGAGGGAGATGCCCCCACAGCCCCACACAGCCCAGAGCATGGCACAACCCGCACATGAGCACCCCAAAACCCTTCCCCCATCTGCTCAGGGCTCTTGCTGCCTTAACCACAGGGGGGCTGGGACATTCCCGCTCCTCCCCCAGCCCTGGGCATCAGGACAGTGTCACCCCAGTGCACACGAGCTGCAAACCCACCCATGCTGGGGGACTGGTATCCATCACAGCCAATCTTGGGCCTCTTCTCGCTGTAGCGGGCGCAGAGTTGGGCACTGCCCGCCCGATTGCAGCACCAGTCGTACAGTTTCAGCTCCTGGTCTGGGGGCAAAAACAAGAGTAAGAGGCTGAAGGGAAGAGGAGGGAGATGGGCCAGTTCCAGGCGAGGTTTTCCTCAGCTTTTGGCAGCTCCACACTCCCTCCAAGGGAAACAGCATGACAGGAAACAGGTTGGCACAGAGATTAAAATTATTTACAGGCTACAACAATGCCAGCCTCAGCCAGGGGATGCCAAGGCTGGCTGTGCTTACCACGGTAGGGGGACGCCTGCCTGGAGGACCTCCAGTACCTCTCCTGCCGGCCCTCGATGAGCTGGCTCTGGCTGTCGTACAGGCAGCGGACACCGGCACCGTGCTGGTTGGGGGAGGCCGAGTGCAGCATGGAGACACGGGCACCCCACCTGCCTGAAATGGGGCAGCAGTGAGCCTCAGACAGCCCTGCCCAGCCAGCTCTGCCTGGCCAGCACACCTGCCTCGGGGCAAGGATCGGGCCAGAGCTGGCTCCCTGTTATCCACTACTCCCACCACATCACCCATAGTGCTATAGGGGTTTGGAGGAACTGATGGAAATCATCAAAGTGGTCCTCCAGGGTGAGACCCTGGTCCCCAGCATCCCCATGCAGGTCACACCAACTCTGGCCAGTTTAGTAAGACAAGAAGAAGTCAGCCCTCAATCCTCCTCACTTTTCCTGACTCTGAAGGGTAGGCCAGTCTTCCTCTCCTTTTCCTTGGGGTCACCTGCCCACCCTGTGAGCCTCTGTCCTTTTCCTTGGGGTCACCTGCCCACCCTGCTGCTGGGATCCCAGCCACCCTCTCAGGAAAGGTGGGGAAGGAGAGCTTGGGGATGAGGAGGGTGAGGAAGCAGCATGTCCACTTGCCTCCACGGCTGCTCTTGAAGCGTGAGTCCTGCTGCCCTTGCTGCAGGGAGCAGGGGCAGGTGGGCAGGCCCTGGCTCCATGCCCTGGGCTCCTGCTGCTGCCCCGTCCACGCCAGGCACTTCAGCCGGTAGTTCATGCCCACGCGGCTCTCCAGCTTGTAAATCCACAACCCACGGAGATCTGAGCAGGGAGAGAAACCACGAGCTGTCACCTTTGGCCAAGGGGACCACAGGGGCTGTTTTGTCTCAGGGTGAGTCATGTGGTGCTGATGCTGGAAACTAAGCTCACGCTGACTTCCAGCCGTGAGACCCCATGTTCAACAGCCACTCAACAGAAGGGAAGCATGGGGAGAAGAAAGAAAGAAAAAGAAGAAAGAAGAAAAAGAAGAAAGAAGAAAGAAGAAAGAAGAAAGAAGAAAGAAGAAAGAAGAAAGAAGAAAGAAGAAAGAAGAAAGAAGAAAGAAGAAAGAAGAAAGAAGAAAGAAGAAAGAAGAAAGCCTTGGGACAGAGCCATTAGCACAAAAAGTGACCATGGGCAGAGCAGGGTTTTTTCAGCCTTAGGGCATAGCTGGTACCCAGGGGAAATGTGCTTGAGGGGGAAGGCCTGGCCTTGAGAACTCAGCGAGAGCCTCACCACAGTGGCAGGCTGGGTTTCATCCCCTGGGAATATTCCTCTGCTTGTGAACCCACTCCAGCTATGTGACACTACCTGTGTTGTAGCCCCTGAACTGGTCAGGGCGATATTTAGCAGCTGGAGGTCTCTTAGTCAGGTCATCGTTGTGGTAAAAGCCATCCCCACTGAGTGAAGAGGAAAGACAAAAAAATCAAGGCTTGCTCTTCCTGGGTGGGATTTACCCAGCCCCAGCCCCAGTTTGCCCTTCAGCCATCCTGATCCCATGCCAGTGGAACTGCAGCACCCACATGGCAGCTCTGGGGACAGGAGGGCAAAGGCATGAGCTGCCACAGCCTGCTTCCTCCTCTGCATAGGGTACAGTTCTATATGGGTGCTGCAAACCGTCCAGCTGCCTCAGGGGCTGAGCCACAGACATCTGAAGACCCCCACGAGCAGCTTCCATGGTTTCCAGCATTTTGCCAGGCGATTTGGAGCAGAAAGCCATGAGTGGCACACACACACACACACATACACATACCTGTGCTGCCCACACTCTCCATCCGGGCCACCTTTTCCTTACCAGCTGCAGCAAGCAGCTAATGAGAAAACCCTGGAGACAGAGTGTACAGGGCAAGACGTAATGCGAGGAGGCAGGAAGCAACTGCTCCGGCCAAGCACGGAAATCCCTTCCCTCAGCTGGTGCAAAGTTCAACAAACATCCCCCATTTCCCACTCCTTCCACCCAAACTGCCAGGATGCTGGGGGCCCAGGAGTCCAGTGGGATTTGTGGATCTTACAACATGCACAGCCCAGTAAGACAGCATGCTGTAGCATGATCCAGTCCCTAATGGGGCAAATTTGTTTGTGAGACCCCTATATGTTGGGATCTGAGCTGTCCTCATCCTTGTAGGGCACTCCCTGGGACATGGGGGAAGGATTCAACCAGTGGGAGCTGTGGACAGGATGCCTCCCCATGCTCAGAGGAGGCAGGGATGGGGTGCTGAGCTGCTGTACCTGGTGTAGCCGATGAGCACATTGGTGGAAGGGAGCCTGGTGTAATCCCACTGCATGCCTCCGTCCTGGTACAGCATCAGGATGTAGGACCTGAAGCCATCGGTGGTTAGGACAGCCTGGTATGTGATTGTCTGGGGAGAAGCATTGCAGACAGGTAAAAAAGTGAGTGAGGATGTGGGGTTTAAAATTCAGAGTGTGGGGCAGTGCTTGCTGGGGAACAGCCAGACCGAGGTCTGGAGGGAAGCAAGGCAAACACAGCCAGGCCTGGTTCACGTTTCACATGGAAAATGTGATGGTTTTACTTTGAAACTGTTCCATGACAAGCTTCAAATTCACCCAATTTTATGCCTCTGAAAAACAGCATTTCTGGTGTGCAATAAACTCCCACCACCTTTAACAGAAAAGTTTTATGGAATGGGGGAAGTTCAACTAAAGGTGCCCCTCAAAAACCCTGAAAATCATCAAAACATAGGCACAGCCCTGTTCTTTCAGTTAAAATTCTTCAAGACTGGTTTTTGTCACAAAACAGGTTCTTATTTTCAGGTAGAGAGATGTCACAACTCTGGACACAGAAGATTTTAAGCTTTCTGTGCTAAGAGAGACTGATCCTCAAAAATGCATTACATTTGACCTGAAGCCCTAGAAAAGGCTACCAAAACTGATAGCACCAAAATTATGAGTGTGTAGTTAAATAGAAGTGTGTTATCTCCCAGGCTGAAAAATTTAGAGTTTGGGGTTTTAAGATATAGTAACATATATGTAACAAGATGGAAGTTTTAGAGCATAGTTTTCTTCTTCTTCTTCACAAGTTTGGTGATTTTGTGTAATTAGTTGAAAAAATCCGCAATGTGGAACATAGATAATTAATTATCAAATTAAAATTAAAAAAATTATTAAAAAATTTAATACTCATAATTGAGTAATTTAAGTTTAAAAAAAAATCCTTAAAAGCTGTACTCCATTTTTGCTCTATTAAATTCACATGCAAAAGCAAACACTCACAGTCAGTAAGACTGTAACTTAGATAAGAAATAATAAACATCCAAGTCCAAACACAAATTCTGTCTCTCACACTTTTAATCCTAGCCCTAAGAAAAAAAAACAAATAAAACAAAAGAGTTCTCCACACAGAGAAGGTCATTGCCTGCGGGTCTTGGGGTTTTTGACAGCTCGATAGCTCCTGTGTTCCATCAGTCCCTTACCTTCCGGGTGTCAGTCCTTGCTGCATAGACAGGTGCCTTCTCCCAGGTGATTTTCAGGGTCCAGGCTGCAGAGTAGGAGGACCTCAGGTACCGCTGGACCTTCGCTTCCACGTCACGGACGAAGGGCGGCTTGGCCGTGTTGAGGGTGGGGAATTCCTGTGGGTTGGGAACACACACGGCTGCATCAGCTCCCAGTGGGACAAAACTAGGCTGGGGTCACACACACAGACCCCTGCCACCAAAGTGCTGGATGGGATTTGGGTGGCTCAAGAGGTGACATAGCACCAACAGCTCTTAGAATTGGTTCAGAAAAGGGAAAATATGTTCATGGGCTCCATTAATTACACATCTCAAGAGGCATTCACAGAATAGATGATGATTATAATGAAAAGGTGTTTTGTGCAGTCATGCTCCCAGGTGGTTTCACTAACCTGGTAAAAGGTGGTGCCAACACCTCTGGAGAAGTCAGCGTTGTCCCAAAATACAGCGATCATGGGGACCTCTTCGTGGCCATTGAAGCCACCAGGAGGAGGGTTGGGGTACGTGAGGACGCTGCTGTCTGAGGCTGGGAAAATGATCTGTCCATTGTCTGTAAACTGAGCAGAGGGAGCCCTCCATCAGGTGAGATCAGGACCAGCAGCACTCCCTGGCATGGGGGTGGGCAGCCCTCCCATTTTCAAGTCCATTTTGAGCAATGCTCAAGGAAAGCCACTATTTGCCACTGCTGAAATGGCCACAAAGTCACCTCCTGCTGCAAATAGACCACAGCAGCATTCCAATAGCTTTGGTCCCACAAGAGTCCCATCCCAGGCACCTGGCCCCTGGTGCCTCTCCCAGGGTTTTGGGTGATGGCCACTTGCCCAATGAGTCAAGTCCAAGTGGACTCACATAGAGAGAGCTGCGCAGGGTTTTCCCAAATGGGAATCCAGTCTCGGGCTTGAAAAGTGGAGAATTAAAATCCACTCTCCTTTCCACGTACTCCTGATCATTTTCCCTTGCTCCATACCCATAGAGGGACACAGCTGGAACTAGAAAAGAAAACAAACAAACAAACAAACAATAAAACCAAACCACATTTACAGCAAAGCCTTTGGTCTGTATCAAAAATTTAAAAGGGCTGAAATTATCTTGCTTCTACTGGGCACCAGAAGGATGGGGGGACACTGCCTAAAACCTCCAGGGACACTGCATGTCACCTTCCCTTGCAGGAGCCTGTTCCCACCCCTTTCACTGCCTTACACAAACACAGCTGCCCTAAACCTGCTATGATGGCCTTTGTGGTCACTGTCCCCTGCTTCAACCAGCCCTGTTGGGACACTGCGCTGAATGACTGCCATTAGGAGGGGAAGAACATTGAACAAGGACTGTGGCAGAGGACAGCCCAGAATTAAACACCCACAGCTCTTTCTAGAGACTTTTACAGCCTCCAGCTCCCTATTTATGTCTGTTAATAAAAACATTTGGAGGGGATGGGTTTTCCAGCTGATGGGACTGTATTGAAAGCAGACTGAGCCTGCCAACAGTGCAAGCTCATGTGCAGGGGCTCCTCATGCCACATCTCCCCCAGGATCCTGCCTTCAAATAGATCCCTTGTTTTCTGGGCACTGAATGTCCCTGAGGATGGTCCATCAGGAAACTGGATGTGTTAGTCCCACCCAGGCTGCTCTGCGAGCATCACGTACCTGCGGGACTGGGCAGCAGGGTTGGGGCAGCTGCTGGCACCCCGGGTGGAGCTGGAACCACGGGGGATGATGCTTGGGAGGTGACAGTGGCTGTTCCTGGCCTGGGAAGCACCTCCCTACCCCTGGGCAGGGGAGCTGGTGGGGCTGGGCTGGCGAGGGCCGGGCTGCAGGATGTGGCTGGGCGTGCAGGGGCTGGGGACCCGCCCTGGGATCCCCCCCGGCCTGGGGAGGCTCTAGAAAGGCTCGACCCAGAGGTGGCAGGGGCTCTGTTTGCCAGGCTGGTGGGCAGCTCCCTGCCCAGGACCGGCTGCAGGGCAGCAGGTGATGAGCCTCCAGCAGGTCCTGGCCCCAGGGATTTTGCTCCGGGACTGCCAGCAGTGATACCAGCAGGAGGAAGGCCAGGGAGCCCTGGGCTTCCCCCAGGTGGGGAGTGAGTCTCCATATGTGCCCCGGATCCAGCAGCACTGGGGAGGAGATGGGTTACATCCCCTAGCCCTGTCTTGGCTGCATGGAGCACAGCACTCCCTTCTCCAGGAACAGGGCTATTGGCATCCCCAGAGGGGGCTCCAGGGCTTCCTGGCTTGTGGGGAGGCAGGAGCAAGGCAGGGCCCCCCAGCACAGCAGCCCCCAGCTCTCCCTTTCCCCCTGCAGAGGACCCCAGTATCGACTCACATGCTGAAAGCCCAGGGCTGGCAGACACCCCCTCTGCAGAACTTCCTCTCTGTGGAGCAGAAGGCAGCACTGGGGCAGCGTTGGGGGACATGGGAGCGTGAGGGGACACTTCTCCCAAAGGTGCCGGCATGCCTGAGGCCACCTCATCTTCAAGAGACCACGACTGAGCACCTCCAGCTTCTTCTGGCAGCCCACTCGGTGACCCTGGCAACAGGGGGCTGCTCCCACTCTGGGTGCTTAGTGCAGAGTTGGGGTTCCCATTGGGTGCCAGCCCTGAGCTCAGCCCACGTCCAGGGGAAGCAGCCACCGAGGTGGTCATGCCATTGGAAGCACCGCTGTTGTCTGGAGCCACTGGGACCAGGCTGGCACCAGGGGAAGGTCCCTCATTCACCGAGGCTCCTCCAGGCACCTCCACCACATTGACTTCGCCCAGTTTTCCATCGGAAAGTTCAGTATTGACACCATTTTGGGTGCCAGGGGCAGACACAGACGCTCCTTGAGTGCCAGAAGACCCCAAACCTGTGTTCAAGCCACCACCAGCTGCAGCAGCTCCAGGAAGGCTTGTTTCATCAGCAGCCTCACCCATCCTCCCAGATAATGAAGACCCTTCTGTAGACGAGGAAGAAGATGCAGACTGCAAGACACCTCCGGTTTCTCCATCAAGGGTTTCTGAACCAGCTGGTCCCATTCCAGGAGGAGCCTGGGACTGCCCTGTGGACCCTCCATTACCAGCCCCTTCACTTGCCCCTTCTCCTGCAGCAGGAAGGACCCCAGTGCCAGCACCCAGGGAGGGCTGAAGACCTTCAGCAGCACTGTCTGCTCCTTCAAGTGCACCCAGGCTGGAGGGATCTGAAACTGAGGATGCTGCAACATCACCACTGGGAGAGGCTGAACCAGATGAGGAGCCTGCACCAGGCAGTTCACTCTGCTGAGGGCCAACAGCTGAAGGAATTGTCTCCATGTTGGAACTTTCTGGATTTCCTGCCTGCGCCACATCTCCTGCACTCTCAGCCCCCTGCACCAGACCAAACCCTGGGCCAGTTTCACCATCTGGAGAGGCCGGGGACAGATTGTTGGGGCCAGGGGTTGCAGATGAGATGGGTCCTGCTTCATCACCCCTTGACACTGAAGGTGCAGCCACCACATCACTGGGAGAGGCAACACCAGCTGGGGAACCAGCACTGGGCACTTGATCCATCCCAGCTGCAATTCCATTCCCTGCAGTGGAGCTCAGGGAAGGCTCAGACTCAATGCCACTGCCTGCTCCTTCCAATGCTGGCTCTGCCATGCCGGCTCCTTGCCCTTCTGCTGCTGGCAGCCTCACATTTGTGCCAAGCTGGTCCCCAAGGCCAGGTGATGGGGGTCCTGCTGGTCCATGAACTGCTGAGCTGGGGGTATCCCATGCTGAAGTGGAGTCAGTCTCTGGCCCTTTGGCTCCAGGGAGACCTGCTCCCACAGGAGCTCCAGCTGCTGTTCCCCATGGCTGTGACCCACCAAAGGATGGAGACCCAGGTTCTCCCTGGGCAGCACTGAGGTCAGGGCTCACTGGTGTCTCTGAGTCAGACACGGGGCCAGCCACAGACCCTGGGGGTGGGAGAACAGCCCCAGGAGCACTGGCAGATTCACCAGGCAGGTCCCCTGGTCCCTCAGGCCCTGAGAGATCAGGCTCCATTCCAGCATTGCTGTGAGGTGCAGGACCAGGCAAGGACACTTGTCCCAGTGCAGGGGCTCCTCCTGCTTCTGTCCCATCCCCAAGTGCTGATGGAGGGAATAGTTCAGCATGTGCCATATCCCCTGTTTCTTCTGCTGGCAGCTCTCCAGTGTTAGTGAGGTCCTGCTGAGGGCCAACAGCTGAAGGAATTGTCTCCATGTTGGAACTTTCTGGATTTCCTGCCTGTGCCACATCTCCTGCACTTTCAACTCCCTGCACCAGACCAAGCCCTGGGCCAGTTTCACCATCTGGAGAGGCCGGGGACAGATTGTTGGGGCCAGGGGTTGCAGATGAGATGGGTCCTGCTTCATCACCCCTTGACACTGAAGGTGCAGCCACCACATCACTGGGAGAGGCAACACCAGCTGGGGAACCAGCACTGGGCACTTGATCCATCCCAGCTGCAATTCCATTCCCTGCAGTGGAGCTCAGGGAAGGCTCAGACTCAATGCCACTGCCTGCTCCTTCCAGTGCTGGCTCTGCCATGCTGGCTCCTTGCCCTTCTGCTGCTGGCAGCCCCACATTTGTGTCAAGCTGGTCCCCAAGGCCAGGTGATGGGGGTCCTGCTGGTCCATGAACTGCTGAGCTGGGGGTATCCCATGCTGAAGTGGAGTCAGTCTCTGGCCCTTTGGCTCCAGGGAGACCTGCTCCCACAGGAGCACCAGCTGCTGTTCCCCATGGCTGTGACCCACCAAAGGATGGAGACCCAGGTGCTCCCTGGGCAGCACTGAGGTCAGGGCTCACTGGTGTCTCTGAGTCAGACACGGGGCCAGCCACAGACCCTGGAGGTGGGAGAACAGCCCCAGGAGCACTGGTAGATTCACCAGGCAGGTCCCCTGGTCCCTCAGGCCCTGAGAGATCAGGCTCCATTCCAGCATTGCTGTGAGGTGCAGGACCAGGCAAGGACACTTGTCCCAGTGCTGGGACTCCTTCTGCTTGTGTCCCATCCCCACGTGCTGATGGAGGGGACAGTTCAGCGTTTGCTAAGTCTTCTGTTCCTCCAGTCAGCAGCTCTCCATTATCAGCAGGAGATGCTGAGGGCTGAAGGGCTGAAGGACTCATGTCACTCTGGGTATTTTCATAGGGACTGGCATTCCCTGGGCCTCCTGCCTGTTCCATGTCCCCTACTCCCTCAGCTCCTTGACCCTGGATCCCAGCAGTGGGCCATGCCAGTCCATCAGGTACAAAAAGTGCTGGGCTGGGGGCATCTGAATCTGAATTCATGCCACTGCCAAGTCCATCGGCTTCCAGAGGAGCTCCAGCTGGCATCCCTGCTGGCTGGGACTCCCCAAGGGAAGGAGACACGGCTGCTTCTGGGCCAGTAGCGAGGTCAGGACTTGCTGGTGTCTCTGCTGCACCATCAGCTTCAGGCAGGGTGCTAGATCCAGCCTCTGGGGCTGGGTAGGCATCCCCAGGAGCACTCGGGGTGTCTGTGGGGGATGTCAGAGCATCGGGAAGCAGTGGGGGCTGTTCTCCAGTGGGGGTCTGCCAAGGGTCAGGCTGGAGGGATGGACTGGCCAGATCCACAGCTCCCACATCCTCTGCGGGCAGCGCAGTGGCTGAGACTGGGAAATCTGTGTCACTCTGTGCATCAGTGGGAATCCCTGGGGCTGGCAGTGAGGTGGCAGTGTCCTCTGTTTCCTCAGGTGTCATTGGTGCTCTGCTGCCTGCAGGTGACAAGGCTGAACCAGAAGCATCTGATGACATCCCTTGCCCATCCCCATCCCCACCATTGGATGGTGTCAGTGAAGTGTCTGGGCTCAGTGCCTGGCCAGGGAGGAGGGAGGACTTCCCAGGGTTTTCCACTGTTTCTGACATCACTGGGCTCTCTGGAGGTAGGTGGGATGAGCTGGCTGTGCTTAATTCACCATTTATTGCATCTCCTGGATCTCCAGATTCTGATGCCAAGGGACTTTCCTCACCAGCTGGGGCCATTTCTCCTGCTGGCTCTGGGTTAATGCCCTCAACCCCGCCCACTGCTCCATCCTGCTGGGTAGGAAGCAGCTCCCCAACATCAGGACTGAGACTGGAGGAGCTGGCACTGGCTTCACTTTGAATAGCTTCAGGCAGGGTTACACTTTCCTCGACTGCTCCCTTGGCTGTGGTCAGCCCTTGGCTCAGCAGCACAGTGACACCAGCCGCTGGCTCTGGTGCCCAGGTGACTGCCAGTGGAGGGGTGGTGTGAAGGGATGCAGTGCCAGTACTGAGGTCTGTGTCTTCTCTGTCTGCAAGGACGTCCTGCGTCACATCCTCAAGGACAGGGGTGGTCCCCAGAGGGACATCAGAAGTGACCTCTAGTTCATCAAGTGCTGCTTCTGGGGTGACAGCAGGGTACTGTGCGGTGATGGCAGCAGCAGTGGTGGCTGTGTTGGGAGCAGCTGACTTTCCCTCAGTGCTCTGAGTTGTGTTAGAATCCTTGGTCCCATTCACCAGAGCCAGCGCTGAAGAGCCGTATTCACTTGTCACCGTCACAAGGTCCGTCTCAGTCCACGGAGGGAAGGTCTCAGCATCGGCTGCCATGGTGTTCATCTCTGTAGTGAGGGTAGTGTGGGGCCACTCGTCCTCTGCTGTCGTGAGGAAAGCTGTCCCCACAGCAAAGGGCCCATCGGTAGTGACAGGGACAGCAGCCACAACCCTGAGCCCTGCAGAGAAGCACAAAGTGGAGTGTCACGGTGGGATCTGGAGCTGGCAGCCTGCCAGGCGCAGACACCTCTCCATAAAACTCACAAAGCTCCCACCACTCCTCCAATCCCTTCTACCTCATCCCACAGCCTTACAAGGCTCTGATTTAAAAGCCAAGGAGTGCAGTCTGGGCTGCCTTGGGTTCAGCACTGCACAGCACTTCTTGCATCCTCAACATCAGCAGCTGCCAGCTGAGACTGGACACAACTCACCACAGATCAGAGAGAGACACTGGTGCAAGCACAGGGGCAAAGCAGCTGCTGAAACCCAGTCCAGTCATGCTGGGGATGGTACTGGGATGCCTGGTCACTGGGTAGAGCTGGAGCCCAGTAAGTCTAGTTCATAGCCCTGGGGGTGTCTGTGGAGCTCTGCCACCTCAGGGCAACCCTCAGCCCTCTTTCCATTGCTGCAGGGACAGCTCTGAGCAGTCGCTTCTGCAGAGCCTAGGGGTTTCTGTGTTTTTTTCACCTTTTGGGTGTCTGAGGGACATTTAAATAACTTTACCCAAAGCCCTTTGTCAGGAAATCCAAGGCTTAGGGAAGCCTTCCCTGACTGCAGATGGATTCTGATCTGCTGCATTTAGAGCACGTTCAGAAAAACTCTCCTGGGCTGGGTGCCTTCCTGCTCCTGCCCCCATCCCTCTTGCTTCCAGCTGAGTGAAGACATCAGGGGTTCCTCACCCATGGAGGGAATATTTGCAGGCTCCCAAGACCAAGCCCTGCTTACAATTCTTTCCTCCTGCTGCTAATATCCTAACCCATATCCAGAAGCTCTGCTGAAAGGGGGAGATGCCTGCCCACATCCCAGACGTGTCTCCCAGAACCTACTGGCACCCATGGGTGACGTTTCACACAGGCTTATTTTTAGGACAGGCTCTGGGGCGACCAAGCTGCCGCCGTTGGCTCCATGAGGAGCCGGGTGGATCTGCTGACGCTTGGCTTCAGGGAGCTTCAATTAGGGGAGACAAAGAGCACCCCGATGGCAAGATCCAGAAGGGCTTTGCCACAGCCTGACAGCCCCAGCCTGTTCCCAATCCCGGTGCTCCAGTTCATCAGGTTCCCCCTGACAGGGAGCCAGATCTCCCTGCAGCAGAGGTGCCTCCAGCCTCACCGCCAGCTCAGCTCGTTAGTTCCCAGATAGCTTCTGCAGGGTCATTAATGAATATTAGCTCCTGTGCCAGACCAGCCCTTGAGGGGTCCATCCTCTGCTAGACCCACATTCCCTTTTCTGGCAGGCTGCTCCAGTGTCATCTTCCCTGGCTGGAAAAGGCTCTTTGTACCAGCCCCCTCAGCCAAAGGAGCTCAGCAGCTTCCGTCGCCATCTCAGGGAAAACTAAGAACATCAGTCCAGTCACCCCAGTTCAGTTTGGGTGACTTCAGATTTACCTCACCCTGTAAAGCCCTGTTTTATCTTAATTTTTCAATGTGGAGCAGGAAACACCATGTATCTCACATACTCATTCATGGGAAGTTTGTGCAAGAGGGGCCCCAGCACGGAGCACCAGCGTTTGCTCTTCCCTGGGATGTGGGAGGGATGGGAGCATCCCCGGGTCCTGCTCTGCCAGCTGGCTCCCCTTGGCTCCTTTGCTGGAGGGGTGCACAGCTGCCTGCAGGCTTCCGGGCTGGGCTCTCATCTCTCCCACGGCTCCACGCCTGCAACCAGCCCCTCGGGGTGATGCCTGCCCTGGAAAATGCTTTTCCAGCTCTTTGGCTGCAATGCCTTGCAAGGACCGGTCCTAAGAAGAGTTTCCAGTACAGCCAGGAGTGAAAAGCATCTCACAAAGTGTACCTGCTGCCCCCGGACAGAGTAGCACATGGGCTAGCAGAAAAATACAGGACATACCATGCAGGATCCACGCGCAGCATCCCAGGAAGGTGGAGAGCGTCCATCCCCTGGTCCCCATGCCTCAGGCCTCCACACAGGCAGAGCACTGGGAAGCTCAAAGGGAGGAGAGAGCAGCAAGGAGCAGCTCCCTCCGTCCCTCCCTCCCTGCCTCTCCTGCAGAGCTGGAGTCCCACAGGTGCTCCTGCTCCTGCTCCCTCCTATTTATAGGGACGGCAGAAGGAGGCAGGTTGCCGACGTCCTCTCCCGCCCCCAGTCCCTTCCCTCCAGTGTCCCTGTCACCCTTCCCTTCTGGTTGAGCCCTCCCCTTCCCAAGGGCTGGATGCCCTGTTCAGCTGGGGCATAGGCTGAGTGTACCCAAAGCCCACCCGGCAGGGACCCACGTCTCCCCCAGGGGCTTGGGCTCAGCCTGGTGCAGCTCCCTGCTCTGCCAGCACCAGAAGGTGCAGCTGAGCCCAGGGGAGTGTGTGGCACTGCCAGCAGTGGCATGGGAGTCACTCCACAGACCCCACAGAACCTGCTCCACATGCAGGGTATGGGGCCACAGAGCAGTGAGTGGTGGTGACAGGGCAATGCCAGCTGGAGTCACCATGCCTATGAGGACACCACGGACACTAAAATCACCAGCTGAGCCATGTCTCAGCCCAGAGCAAGGCAGGACACAAGTTTTCACTTGGCTCCCCAGGAGCAGAGGCAGGTTATAAAGTAGGAAGAAGCATGGCTGGGGTCAGGCCCTGGGGTCATTGAGCTCCACAGTGCTTGGCTGCAACCAGAAGCACTGGGGATCCCTCTTCAGACCCCCAGCACAGCTCAGTGGGGTTTGAAACCTGCACCTCAGTCTGGGCACGGCAGTGCTGGAGTGCTGGGATGGGGTAAATGGTCCCAGGAAGCTTCTCTGCAAGGTTGGACCAGCATCCCCAGAGGATGGAGCAGGAAAATGAACAGACCCAGACCCCCTTCCCTGCTGTGGGGATCCCCTGAGTCACTTCATCCCTATGTCTCACCCCCCTCCTCCTCCTGGAGCAGCAATTCTTGCACGCCCCCTTGAAAACTGCTGCCAGCTCCCCTGTGAACAGCATTATGCAAACTCCCACCACTTCATGGTTTTTTAGTCAATTAAACACTTCTTAACCAGAAATGCCCCCAGGCAACTCCTGCTAAGCGTTATGAGGGGTGTTAGGCAGTACACAGTGTCCCGCTGGAGTGGGGCAGGCAGCACATAAAGTGACACCCCGACCCACCACCGGGCAGTGTGGATGGGGAAATGCCAGGGGAGGCCAAGTCACGGTTGATCAAACACCATCCTGTAAAACCCACGCATTGCCCCAGGCAGTGGGAACAGGGCACAGACGATAAACCAGGGGGGAGCGTTGCTCACCTGGAACTAAACACTGGCCCACCAAAAATGCCACTGTGAGAGTAAAACTGGGGGGGACAGTGCACTGGGGGTCTTGCAACCAGCACTGCAGATTGTGGGGTGACTGATCCATCAGTGATAACCTGAGCAGTGACCACACCAGGGCTGATGGAGGATTGGAGAGATGTAAACCTGCCATGGGAGAGTGGTTCCTGCCTGTGCTGACAATGCTGGATCACTTTGGAAAGCAACCCCAACATACATGCTGACTCCGGAGTGCTGCTCCAGACAGTGTCTGAGGTGCAAAATGTGGTGGGAACCACAGGGATTGCTGCAAACATGCTGCTCAGCACAGAGGAAAACAACTCAGCTGAAGCAAGGTGCTGGCCCCTGCCTGCCTGCAAGCTCCTGTCCATGCTCCACAGAGGCCAGCACTGTCTGGAGACCCCACTGCCTGCAGCTCCTGCCCATGCTGTCCCCCACAAATGATCATCTCCCAGCAGAGTCACCAGGCTGGCAAACCATACTCATCCCTCTGCTCAGGAATTGGCACGCCCTCCCAAGAAAGCCCAGAGCCACCAAGGGACACCTCATCTTGAAGGCAGTACCCTGTTACTGCTCTGGGAAGGGGCTTTTTATTGATCTTTTTCTATGTCTGCAACCAAGGTCCTGGCAAAGCACCAGTTCCTGTAAAAGTCTTTAATCTGCTGTTACTGAAGACCAAAGCATCATGTGGGCACTGGAGCCCTTCAGGAGCCTGTAGCCAGGGGGCAATTCCACGAATCCCAGCACCCAGGGGCTCTGCACCATCCAGCAAGGCAGAGCATGGCCCAGCACAGTGCCTTATCAGCTTTCCTGGAATTAATGGGCTGGTTGTTCCAGTCCTGTGGAGAACACAGCATCTCCAACTGGCTCCCCTCCAGCCTCCTGGCAAGGGCATTTGGAGAGGGCTCAGGAGTGGCAATGGGGGAAACCAGGTTATCCATCAACCCCACAGGTTCTGGATGACTTGGTGTGCTGGGTGTGTTGCAACACCCTCCTGCCAAAGAGCAGGAGTTGGGCTATAGCCACTAGCAGGGGTGAAGGGAATGGGGACACTGGAAGGGACACCTGATTCACTATAGACCTGAGACAACACCCCACGATGCTGCCAGGTCCTCCAAAGGTGACAGTCATGTTGGGCACAAGATTTGTTCCTTTGGACAATGCTAAGAGATTGGAGTGTTCTACAGCAAAGAGGCTGAGAATTCTTTTGTAGAAAGCAGCAGGACTTGGATCGAGCCTCCCAAGCCCCTGTGGTGAGCAGTCTGTGGCAGGCAAGCAGCCACGGGGTGAAGGTGGCACCTCAAGGACAGCAGGCATGGAGAGTATGGGGCATGGAGTGTCAGGGGCTTGTCAGAGCTCTATGCCACCACTGCCTGGGCAGTGACACCACTCCCATGGGAGCCACATCCTCCCACTGTGTCCCTCTTCTCCCTCCCAGGCTGGTGGCAGAGGGGACCAGAGCATCTCCTCCCCCCACAGCCCCCCAACCACAATAACGGTGGAAGGAGGCCGTGCCAGCAGAGAACAGTGAGTACCCTGGTCACCTTTTCATCCCAGCACTTCAGGACCTTTTCCTCCCTTTGTGACGCAGTTTGGCTCCATTTCCCTGGCTTTGGCACCCGGCCATGTCCCGGGGTCTGAAGTTATGGATTCAACAGCCGGAGAAAACAGCCCAGTGGGATGCGACGTGGGAGGACTCCTGGCCAAGCTCCAAGGCGTAGGCAGACCACAAGGATTTCTTTCCCAGCACCCCACCAGGCAGCCTGCACAGGGACCCCTTCCAACAGACTCTGCCTTGCTCCCCGGCTCCTTGCCCAGCTGCTAAGGGACCTCTCCCAGTCCCCATGGGTCCAACAAGCCCACAAAAGCCAGGCAGCCTCCTAAAGAGCAAAGGGGCCAACCTGGAACACAAGGGGCACCCCAAACGGGAGCATCCTGACAAGCTGTCTGGGCACAGCCTCCAGCCCAGCCTCTCCCAGGCCCTGTGAACTGGCAGGCAGCTGGGTGACCCCCCAGTGTCTCTCCCCATCCTGTCCAGCTGCTGGCTCCTTCCCACCCAGATGACAATCCAGGCAGCCTGATTCCAGGTTAGGAATCCCACAGCCTCGCACACCCCCTCCCATCCCTCCCTGTGCCAGGGCAGTGAGGGCTGCCAGTGAGAAGCAGGGAACAGCCAAGAACAACCCCTGACACGCAACAAGGCTATTTTGCTAATTATTTCAGTTTTCAATCTCCAGACGAGGTGGCTTGCTTAGGCTAATAATTGCTTCAGTTGGATTTTATCTGGCTAATTAATCAGTTAATAAATGACTTTGCTGCAGGGGGACTGATGTTGCAGCCGTCTTCTTAGTTGGGGACTGGAAAAAATAGGGAAGGAGCACAGCCCACGGGATTTCCACAGCCCCACAGTGCTGCCCCTGCTGTGGGGTGTCATGGGGCAGAGAGCTCCAAAGCAGAGACCACCACCAGCCTGCCGGGGTGCCAAGCCATCCTTGGGAATGCTCGCAGCAGCCCCTGGTGGGAGGGGACAGCACTGAGCCCATCTCTCCATGCAAAGCTCTTGGGACTCAGTTTTCCTCACCGGTACCTCCAATAGATGGCAAAGCCGAAAACTGGGAAAGATAACTTGGAAAAAAAAGAAGTCACCACTTCAACACAGAAAACACGGAATTTCTATTTACTGCCCAGCATGAGCGTTCTCCTCTGCCAGCAATACCACAGGTGAGCCTTGGGCACAGCAGTACCAGGGGCTTCAGGACTCCTTCCTCTCATTCCTCTGTCCCCAGGGTGGCTTTGATGCCTGAGCCAGCTCAGTCCCAGATGCAAAAGCCAAGTCCCGTGGGGCCCCCTTCTCCCAGCCCCCCAGCAGAGCTGGAGGGGGTCCCACCAAAGGAACCAGGTCTAAAGAAGGGTGGTGGGAGGGCTTGGGCTCTTCAAACAGGCTGTGGGAAGGGGCAGGAGGGCACTGGGGATCCTCTGGGGGTACAGAATGAAGGATAGGAAGCCCCAGGTTCAAGAGGAGCTGTAAGGGGTGCCCCAGGGGCCTGCACCACCATGGGGTGAGTGAGGAGTGAGGAGCTGGGAGCAGCTGGTTTGGCAGTCCAGGTGGGAGCAGGCTGGGCGAGGGGCAGTGGTCAAGTCCTCCTCTTCCCTCGCCACGCCAGTGACAGGCCAGCACACGGGAATGCTGTCTGCAGGTCCTCACGGAGCTGGGGGCAAAGAACAGCCATCAAACTGTGCCAGAGGGAGTTTCCTGCCCCCCGTCCCCACAGAAAGGGCCTGACCCCAGACTATGGCAGACCTCCCCTTCATCTGAAAGGGCTCTGGATGACATTCAATGCCAAATGCAGCCATTCCCCTCCATGAATGAGGGAACCACAGCTGGCAGATGCAGAGTGGGATCTGCACACCTCACCTTGGACAATACCTGCTCCTGCACCGTGGTGTTCCCCAGGTCCAGAGGGGTGGCTAGCCGCAGCGACAGAAAGAGGTGAGATGCACCTAGGGATTAAAAATAGGACTCTGCTTATTGCCCTTGAACCCTGGACTGTGCCAGAGGACCTGGGGGTCTCTCCCCAGGGTTGCTGGCACAAACATGGAACATCCTCCCAGGTTAATTGTGTCATGGACACACTCAGAACAAGCCTCTACAGCAAACCACATGTACCCCAAAGCATCAACACCCCCACACTGAGAGCACAGCAAGAGGAGTGGGGCTCCAGGACCCCCAGCACTGATGCTGGAGGTGGTGATGCCCACGGGCACTGCACTTACTGGTGTTGGACGAGCCAGAGGGGCAGGCTGGTGGCAGCGTTGACAGGTCTGTAGGGGTGCTGAGGATGGCACTCTCTGAGGTCTGGGCTGAGCTGGTGGCAGGGGAAGACAGCTCAGTGCCTGGGCAAAGCAATGTTAGGTTAGTGCTGTCTGCAGAGGCACAGGATGCTCCTGCAGCTGGGGACAGGCCTAAGTGAAGCTGCCTACGTGAAGCCACCCAAGTACATGGGATTCCTATGGGGATTTGTCACCCTGACCATATCCCTGCCTTCCAGGGAACCCACCCATGACTGCACTGAGGGTCCCAGATACTGCCAGGGTACCTGAAGTCAACTCCATAGTTGAGGGGAAGATGTCAGGGGTGGTCGTGTCTGGGTAGCCTGAAGAGGGGGTGCTCATGGGGTCTGATGTGCTGATAACAGGGCTGGCTGTGTTGTCTGTCAGGGTTGCCAAGGACTCGGCTGAATCTTCTGTAGCTGTGGTGGGAGGAGGCACACTGGAAGATGAGGTGCTGTCAGTCTCTGCGGATGTGCTGGACTCCTCTGGGGTGGAGACTTCTGTTTCAGAGCTGGAGGAAAGGAGTGTGGCTGTGGTGGTGAAGTCAGTGGTAGGCAGCAGTGCTGAGCCCTCCATAGGTGTTGAGGAGGCAGGGAGAGCTGGAGACACCGTTGCTGTCACACCCATGGCAGTGGTATCTGCAAAGAGGTGGGACAATGAGATGCACAGGGGTCGGTGATGAAAGGCTGAGTCCATGGCTGTGCTGGAAATGGTGCAGCATCACCACCACAGTGAGCTCTCTGAGGAACTCAGAGCTGCACATCAGCCATGGGGCACTGGGAGTGGGAGTGTCCTGCATGGAACAGACACACGGATCTCTTCAATGGGTATCAGCCAGGCAGACCACGTAAATCCCCAGCCTCACAAAGCAGGAACAAGCCACGGCCATTGCTGGTTTCAGGACAGAAACTCCTCTAGCCACCAGTCCTAGGACCCATTCCACCATCTTCACCAGCCCTGGAGGAAGTCAGACAAACCCGTCTAACAGGAAGAGCCAAGCAGGAACTGGTGACCGTGAGACAGTCTGGAAATGCAGCAGCAGCAGTTTAAACAAACCCTCTGTGCTGCAGATAGTCAGGAACTGATAGCAGTGGGTGTAAATAATGGCAGCGGGGAAGCAGCCCCACAAAGGAACAAATCCCAGCTTGCAGCTCAGGATGAGCCGTTAGAGACATGCTGTGACCCACAAAAGCTCTGGGGAGGAGCGGGTGGGACACAGGAGGGCTGTCCCCTCTTCCACTATGGACGGTACCAGAGCAGTGTGTCCCCAGAAAAGCCCAGGGTCTGTCACCCTTTCCAAAGGACAGGCTGGACAGCCTGGCTGCCCAGACCTTTGTCAAGGGGTGTCTGTGAGGTGGTGGCTTTGGGATACCAGACTGGATTCCCCAGTGATCCCAGCACAAACTCTGGGAAGTCTGGGGCTCTGCTTGCACGAGGATGGGAAGACAAACCGCAAGCTGCCATCTGCTTTCAGCCACACCAGCCAGAAACTTCCAGAGCCCCTGGCAGCCATGCCCTCCCTGCACACAGTAGCTGGTTAAATAAAAATACAGAGAAGGTCAAAGGTCTGACCTCAGCCCTGCACAGAAGGGCCTCATCCTCACAAAAGGAGAAGCAGCAATTCCACTTCTGCTTCCCATTCAAGAAGCGCGAAACAGCTCCCACAGCATTCCACCCCCTCACAGGTGCCACCCCTCGACCCTGGGACGATCCTCCCCACTCACCACCCACCCTGTGAAGAGCGTGGCATCCCACTCAGCCCTTACCCAG
The DNA here is from genome assembly GCA_013397245.1 of Thryothorus ludovicianus. Classification (NCBI taxonomy): domain Eukaryota; kingdom Metazoa; phylum Chordata; class Aves; order Passeriformes; family Certhiidae; genus Thryothorus; species Thryothorus ludovicianus. Next base: position 1,660,466 of record VZTB01010552.1, read on the forward strand.
AGCCAGGTGCAGCACAGTGAGGCAGGTGAGGCTCAGCAGCAGTAGCAGCAGCAGGGGCCAGAGCAGGGGCAGGGAGAGCCCTCCTCTCTGCCCAGCCATGTCCAGGTGGGCGGGAGCTGACAAAACCCCGCAGGCACCGCTCTGAGTGCTCCCCACAGCCCCAACACTGGGGTTTCCAGGTCTCCTTCACCCAGCAGAGGAGGAGCATCCAGGTGGGTCCTTTTACCCTCCAGGTGCTGGCAGTGAGGCAGTGGGATCGGTGCAATGCCCAGCAAACATCAACTGCACGGCTGGACCCAGAACAGCCACAAAAAGTGGGCAGGGCAGGCCACCAAGGCCACCACTACCACAGAGCTGGCTCCTGTGGCCGTCCTCTGCCTGCTGTGGGGAGCGTGACAACGGAAGAAAGCCCTGGGATGAGCCAGGCTGCCTGGAATCCTGCACTTCGCTACAGGGGTGATGTTTGGTGGCGGCTCCCGGCACCAACGCCCTCAGGAGACAACAGGCAGCTCCGTGTGAGCGTGAGGAACTGGCCAAGAGAACGGGCGGCGCTCAGGAAGGGCGTGCTCCAGGCTGAGGGTTTGTCCCCTGGGCTGTCTGTACAGGCATCATTTCCCCGTGTCACAGCGTATCACGGCCGAAGTGTACTGCTGACAGCTGGGGCTGCTTCCTTCTGCTCAGGGTCAGGGACAAGAGCACTCGGAGGTGCCTGCAGGCCCTGGGCCAGCTATTGGCATTCCGCAGGCAGGCAGGCAGGCATGCTGGAGGATTGTCAGGGCATAGCCACCCTGCTGCTCAACAGCTACATGGGGGCACTGCCAGGGCACAGGCACACAGAGGCCATCACCAGGGTACCCACACTCTGATGAGGTGCTCTCAACACCGTAGGCATCGGGCCAGGGTGCAGGTACTCTGTGAGGATACAGCAGCTCTGCTGGGGTACAGGGACACCAGGAACATGAGCATGGCCAGGGGTACTGGGGCAGGGTACAGTCTCCCTGTCCTGGTTGAGGTGCACGGAGTGGGTACACCTGCAGTCCCAGGATAAAAGCTCCTGCAACAGCCACCAGGACACAGCCACACTGACAGGCTGGTCAGTAAGCAGCACTGCCAGGGACAGCTGCCTGGGGGGACTGCAGGGGGACAGTCACACTCCTGGAGTACGGTGTACATAGATTCTCCAGTACATACAGGCTCAGTGCTGAGGGCACTGCCACACCACTGCACAAGTCCCCAGCCTGGGACCCACCCACTGGCCTGGAGACCTGGAGACCGGGTGGCCCCTGGGGGAAGAAGCCAACTGCCTGGCTGTGCAAGATGGGACATCCCGTGGGGATTTACCAACCTGATCCTGTAGCTGCACTCACCTGCAGTGTCACCGGGGGTCTCTGGTTCTGCTGGGGTGCAGATACTAGGGGAGGTCCTAGACGTGGTTCCAGCTGGCTGGCTGGGGAGAGTGGTGCCCCCAGGGACCTCTGTGGTGGTAACAAGGGAGGCCCTGGTGTCTGATGGGGTCGTTAAGGGCTCATCTGAAGTGTCTTTCACTTCTGGGGTGGTGGAAGAAGAGGTGGTGCTGATCCCTGGGGATGTGCTGCCAAGCAGTGTGATCGTGGTTGGCCCTTGGTGGGTGCTGGTGCCAAGTGTGGTGCCCACCCGGGTGGAGGAGAGAAGAGTAGAGGTGGGGGGCGTGCTGGTGAGCCCCAGCCCTGCTGAGGTGGTGCTGGTGGTGGGTCCCAGCCCTGCTGGGGTGGTGCTGGTGGTGGTGAGCCCCAGCTGTGCTGGAGTACTGCTGGTTGCTCCCAGCCCTGCTGGGTTGGTGCTGGTGGGTCCCAGCCCTGCTGGGGGTGTGCTGGTGGGTCCCAGCCCAGGTGACATAGAAGTGCTGTGAGCTGTGATGCTCCTTGCCTGTTGTGTGGTGATGTTTAAGGGTGCCAGGCTGCTCTGCTGAGCTGTAGAAGCACTGGATGTGGAGGCATTCACTGGCATCTCTGGGGTGGAGGTTACAGGACGAGAGGAAAGGAAGGTGGCTGCAGTGCTTGAGCTGGTGTTGAGCAGCGGTGCCATGGTCTCTGTGGGTGTCAAGGAGGTTGGGAGAGTCAGGGATGCAGGAGGGTTTGTCATATCCTTGACAGTGGTCCCTGTAAAGAGGTGGGAGACAACACACAAGGGCTGGCAGTGAAAGACTGGGACCACAGCTGGGGATGGTGCATTATTACTACTGCCATGAACTTCCCAAGTCTTGCATCAGCCATGGATCATCAGGAGTGGGGATTCCCTGTCCTGGATAGATCAAACATGTGGATTCCCTGAATAGCAACATGACAATCAGCCAGGCAGACCACATAAGTCCACAGCCTCACAAAGCAGGAACAAGCCACGGCCATTGCTGGTTTCAGGACAGAAACTCCTCTAGCCACCAGTCCTAGGACCCATTCCACCATCTTCACCAGCCCTGGAGGAAGTCAGACAAACCCGTCTAACAGGAAGAGCCAAGCAGGAACTGGTGACCGTGAGACAGTCTGGAAATGCAGCAGCAGCAGTTTAAACAAACCCTCTGTGCTGCAGATAGTCAGGAACTGATAGCAGTGGGTGTAAATAATGGCAGCGGGGAAGCAGCCCCACAAAGGAACAAACCCCAGCTTGCAGCTCAGGGAAAGTCCATGAGAGACCTGTTGCAACCCACAAAAGCTCTAGGAGAGGGTGGAGGGGTACAGCAGGAGGGGACCTACAGCTGTAATTCAAGGCTCTCTGGATGCTGCAGGTTTATTCCCAATGCTCCACTCAAGACTGCTCTTACTTTCCATCAAGGGTAAATATTGGGATGGCATTTGAAGTTTTCCAGGCCTAGTACAACCCAGTGGGGTTGCCATCTGGGCAGGGCCATTTGGTGCTACTGGGCAGATTGTAGCAAAGGCAATGAGACCAGCAAGGACCAAGGCTCAGCAAGGGGGCCCAGCTGGGCCTAAGGTCACATCAGAGACAAAAGAAGGAGAGCTAGTTGCTTGTGTTCTATAAAGCAGTGCCCTGTTTGCTCACTAGGACAGGGCTGAGATGTTCTAGCAAAACAGCACCCAAAGTGTTTCACCTCTGTGGGTGAAGTCACCCCAGGGTCACCCACCACCCTGGAGAACGATGGCTCCTCACTCACCCCCCACCCCAGGGATAGCTCCATACACCGCTCAGCCCTTACCCAGCGGGAGATCCAGCACAGCAAGGCTCAGCAGCAGCAGGGGCAGCCCTCCCGTGCCCCGAATCATGTCCAAAACCAGCACCCCAACGCCTTGCAAGGTGGGGGACCTGAGGACACAGGTCGTGGGGAAGGTGCCAGCAGGGAACTACGCTGCCGAGTGACGGCTGAAGGGAGTTGGAGCTGCTTCCTTCTTCCCGGGCGCAGGGAGGGGAGGCACCAGCGGGCACTGACACCCCTCCCGGGGCAGGTGCAGCGCCTTGGGCGCGCCGGGGACATCGGGGCAGCACCTGCGCCCGCTTGCGGGGGCGGTCCCGGTCGTGGAGCCGCGCCCCTCGGGACACGGCCACGCCCGTGGGCACGCCCTTGCACACGCCCACGGCTTGTGTAACGCTCGCTGGCCGCGTGGCTGCCAGGTAGGGATCAGGATCGGGATCGGGATCGAGACCGAGATCGAGATCGGGACTGGGATCGGGACCCTAGGGATCAAAACCAGGAGCGGATTCGGCCAGGGACCGTAACATCGTCATTGCCCGGTTCCCGAGGACCAGGATGGGCAGAGAACCAGCATCCCCCGGGCTCCGGGGGCGGGCCGGGGCCGGGGATTCGGCGGGGAGCGCGGGGGCTCAGCTCGGGCTGTTTTCCTCTCGCAGCGGCCGCACCAAGCACGCTGCTGCGGGCGGCGCTGAGGATGCGGCGGGGACGGAGCAAGCGGAAGGCCGAGCTCACGGAGGTGCCGTGCGTGTCTCGGAGGAGGACGGAGGAAGAGGAGGCGATACAGGAGGCCCGTCGCAGGGCGGCCCCGTCCGTTCAAGAGTTCAAGTACAACAAAAAGCGGGTCCGCCTTGTCTCGCAGGGCTCGGACCTGAAGGATGATGCTCGGTGCATCCTTTACTGGATGTGCCGGGATCAGCGAGTGCAAGGTGCGAACCAGCTGGTCGATGGGGCTCCCATGGGTGGTAAAAACGCTGGTCACCTCTTTTGGTAACTGTGGTGCTGGCCCCTCTCTCTACAGGGGGGTCTGGGGGAAAACTTCTGTGAAACCGCAGCCCCATCCTGTCAGTGAAGCACCCTCCTGACGCTGCCCTCTGTGCTTTCCCCCTAGATAACTGGGCTTTCCTCTATGCCCAGCGCCTGGCCCTCAAACAGGAGCTGCCTCTGCATGTCTGCTTCTGCTTGGTGCCCAAATTCCTGGAGGCCACCATCCGCCACTACAGGTTCATGCTGAGGGGCCTGCAGGAGGTGGCAGAGGTACAGCCGTGGGGGGGGTCCGTGCTGGGTGGGACAGGGCTCCTGGGGAAGGGCGGAGACAGATCCGTCCCCCCAGCAGATGCTGGTTGGGTGGGGTTTGCAGAGCCGTGAACTGTCTCACAGCCATTTCCCTATCACTGCAGGAATGTGCAGAGCTGAACATTTCCTTCCACTTGCTGCTGGGCTATGCCAAGGATGTGCTGCCCACGTTTGTGGCAGAGCATGGCGTGGGTGGACTGGTGACAGACTTCAGTCCCCTCCGCCTCCCCCGGCAATGGGTAGAGGACGTCAGGGAACGGCTGCCAGAGGATGTGCCATTTGCACAGGTGGGTGCCAGCACGCTGGGAATGGAAAACTGACTGGTGAGATGTGGGACAAACTTGTCTCCTCTGTCTTGTGCACTGGAGTGACTTGAGCAGACAGCATGCTTGTCATGCTGTCAGGATTGTTTGCTTCTCACACCCTTCTCCATGGCTTTACTTCCCAGGTTGATGCCCACAACATCGTGCCCTGCTGGGTCGCCTCCCCCAAGCAGGAGTACAGTGCCAGGACCATCCGGGGAAAGATCCACGCTCAGCTCCCCGAGTTCCTCACCGAGTTTCCCCCTGTTGTTCCTCACCCTCATCCGCCCTCCTGCCCAGCAGAGGTACCAGCAGAAGACACTCCAGACCCATTCATGGGCAGGTCTCAGAGTGTTTTACAGGTCCTTTGTGATCCTGGGAGGGGTTGGAAGGGAATGAGGACAGTGACCTGCCTGAGGTCACAAGTAGATGGTGTGGAGATGAGGATGCCGTAGGGAAGGGGAGGTTCTCACTTCATTCATTCAGTTCCCACACCTCTGCCATGCAGAGGGCTAGTTAAGAGGAGGAGGCTGACATGGGCTGGGGACTTGGCTGGCTGGGGACAAAACACTCAGGGCAGCCCTCGCTGAAAAGATTCTGCAGATGCACTCACTGCTTGGTCGCCGCCCAGCCCATCGCTTGGGAGGCCTGTTATTCCAGCTTGCAGGTGGACCACACCGTGAAGGAGGTGGAGTGGGCAACCCCTGGCACAGCTGCAGGGATGGCTGTGCTGAAGTCCTTCGTTGCAGAGCGGCTGAAATCCTTCAGCACCCACAGGAATGATCCCAACAAGGCGGCTCTCAGCAACTTGTCCCCGTGGCTTCACTTCGGTGAGTATCCCAGACTTCCCACTCTGCAGCAGGACTGAGCATTGTGGCTTGGATCAGCAGCTTGACTTGCTCCTTCCCCATGTCCCCAGGCCAGGTTTCCACCCAAAGAGCCATCCTGGAGGTGCAGAAGCACCGGCGCAATTACAAGGACTCAGTGGACGCATTTGTGGAGGAGGCTGTGGTGCGGCGGGAGCTGGCTGAAAACTTCTGCTACTACAACGACAACTATGACAGTGTGCAGGGTAACATCCTGGGTCACGTGGGCCATGCTAGGTACCCAACTGGTCACTCCAACTTGGCAATCCCAGTTCTGCTAGAAGGGCTGTGGGGGCACTAACGTCCCATCATTTGGTCTCTTCTGGTAGTAGGACAGAAACTGGCGAGTGCCCTCTTCAAGACTAGTGCCTCCAGGGCACAGTGCCCTCAGAAGTCCAGTTCTCAGGACCCTGCAGAACAGGTTGCTCAGTGTTGCTCCTCATCTCTTGCTCACAGGTGCCTATGATTGGGCACAAACCACTCTGAAGCTCCACGCCAAAGACAAGAGGCCTTATGTGTACAGTCTGCAGGAGCTGGAGCAGGGGACCACACATGACCCACTCTGGAACGCTGCCCAGGTTCTGCCCTACATCTTCCCCACAAAACGCTGAGCTTTCTTCTGAGGCACAGAGGTGACCTGCCAAGGACTGACCCTTATGGCTGTCTTTATCCCTGCAGCTGCAAATGGTCCGGGAGGGCAAGATGCACGGCTTCCTGCGGATGTACTGGGCCAAGAAGATCCTGGAGTGGACACGCTCCCCTGAGGAGGCCCTGCAGTTTGCCATCTACCTCAACGATCGCTACGAGCTGGACGGGAGGGACCCCAATGGATACGTAGGCAAGCTGCAGGATGGGGGCACGGGGGGCGGAGGCCTTAGCTGTGATGGCCAGGGCTGCAGTGGGGGCTCTCTGCAGGCAACTCCAGCCCATTCTGCTTTGCACCCACATCCCACTGGCTCCCTGGGTGCCTCCGAGCAAGGGGGGGAGCTGACACTTGTGTCTCTGTGCCCCACAGGCTGCCTGTGGTCCATCTGTGGCATTCACGACCAGGGCTGGGCGGAGCGGCCGATCTTTGGGAAGATCCGCTACATGAACTACGCCGGCTGCAAGCGCAAGTTCGACGTGGGCGAGTTCGAGCGTCGCTACGCCCCCACACACTCCCAGTGACCCTCCATGCTGGGGCAGGTGTGCCTTTGCCATGCTGCCAGCTTGCAGGGATCACTCAGGGCGGGGATGACCCTGGGATATTGAAGGGCTCAGTGTAGCAGCAGCAAGCTCCAGGGTTTTGCGGGTCTTTGCCATCACCTACTGCTTGAGTTGCCACGCTAGGGCAGCTGCTGGAGCCCTTCTGCTGCCACAGGTTTGCTGGCAGGTGTGAGAGCCCATCCTCAGCATGCCTGTGCCTGCCAGAAACGTTTTCTAGAACCACTGTCCTCAGGAGCAGCCCAGGTCACCATTGCTGGTAACCACAGCTGAGATTTGGGCTTAGCAGGGTGTTTCTAGCTCCCAGAAAGCGGCTCTTTGTGGAGCCAGTGCTGGGCTGTCAGACACATCTTTCAACAGTTGTTTTAAAGTTTACAGTTTCTATTACCTGTGTTGATGGTGTTTATTGGGAGATGCACAACACTGCTGTCAAGGGGGAGCCAGGTGAGGCAGGATGGGGATGCAAGCACAGGCAGGGCAGCCAAGGCCAGGCTCCTGGGCCCCTCTGCCAGCAGCAAAGACAGGCTCTGGAGGGGGACAGGCATTACAAAGCACTCCTCACTTCAGTGGCTTGTACCTCCTGCTCTAAGTCCAGTGGGCAGTTTGCAGGGGGAGACCACAAGCCAGATAAATTAGTCAAAGGATAGTGACAATAATCCCCTCGCAGTGACTGCATCACCAGCTGCACAAGCTGTCCCTTCCACTGCTCCTTGCCATCAGTAGCACACCCTGCCCACCCCACCTGAAATAATGTCACAGCACAACCAGACTCCTCATTCACTTAGTTTATTAAGGACGGCATTTTAATTGCTGTGCAATATTAATCCCATTGTGAGGGCTCCAGTTGACGGCCAGGGCAGCCCCCAGCTCTCCCTCCCAAAGAGCTCCCTGTCATGGCCAGTTCCAGTGTTAGTTGTAGTGGTCAGTGCTGGGCAGCAGTGTCAGTGCTGGGCACAATCCTGCCCTGGAGACCTGTGCCAGGTTTGTCAGTCCTGCTTCCACACACAGTCCATGGCAGAAGGTGGAAACCATAACTAAGCCAGAATTCCTTCCCTCTTCTCAAAAAGAACTCAGTGCTTCTAGAAAGGGATCTGGGCAGCCTCTCAGCTGCTGTCCCATGACATTAAAGTGCTTCAAACAAATAGGGTGGATGGAGGTGTGCTGCTGGGGCAGCTCCATGGAAGGGGGTCCCACGTCCGAGCAGCAGCAGGAGGGCTTGACTTGGCTTGGGGACAGGCAAGACCAAGGCAGACCAACATCTGGCAGCCCCAGGGCTGGCAGAGAGTCAGCAGAAGAGCAGCTGCTCTGCTGGGGACAACAAGCAGAAGCAAGACACAAGGCAGCAAAAACCCCAGCAGAACAAGTGGGGAGCTGAGCCCTGCTCTCAGAACTCAGTCAGGATGCTGCAGGCAGGGGAGAGATGCTGCTGTGCAGCAGCCCCAGCCCTCAGCAGCAAGGCTTGCAGCCACCTCTCCTGGTCCCAGCCTGGAATCAGGGCATGTCCTCAAAGAGCCACTGCCCCTTGAGGCCTCCTACCAGTGCATTGCTCTCTGGTCCCTCAGCACCCTCCCTGCACATACACAGGCCATGCCATCCTTAACACCCCACATCCCACCTGTGCTGAGGTGGTGCTGGACATGCCTTGGCTAAAGCAGCCCCCCATGATGCAGAGGCACCTCCCCAACTGGGCAAAGAGCTCACCTTGTCCCACTGGGTCTGATCCTGACCCTGCAGAGCTGTCACTTGTGGCAGGTGGCTCTGCATCAGTGAGGAACCAGTCCTTAGCAGCATCCCAGTGCCAAATCCCTCCCCTCCGGGTATCCTCATTGCAAGCAGGCTGCCTGACCATCCCACCACAGCACAGCTGGGAAGCTTCAAGGCTTTGCCTGGCTCAGGGACCCTTCCTCCCCCAAGGGAAGCAGGAGATCCTGCTGGGAGAGGGGACCAGCTCCATCCAGGGGTGAGGAACCAGAAGCAGGACAGCCCTGGAGATTTTATACTGGTGAGTCCCAAGCAGATCCCATGCTCCCTAAGAAGGCATTTCAAGCAGCACCTCCTTGAAGGGGAACACACAGTTAAAAATACAAACAACCACATTAAAAAAATAAAACCAAGTCCAGCAGATTAAAAAAAAAAACCAAACAAGCTAAAACAAACCAAGACAGATGCTTGGGGATGCAGCTGGAGGAATGAGCCTTCACCTGCACCCCAGCAGGTCTCAGGCAGAGAGGCAGCTCCACAAAAGGCAGGTCCTGGTGCCACCAGAGTGAGGTCACGTCATCCTTAAAGGAGGACATATCTCCCTGGTAGGATAGATTGGCAGCATGAGGAAGAAGTAGGGTCAGAAGCCTCACCGTATCCCGTGGAGGCAGATTTCCATGGAGCCATGGGGATCTGCCTGCCAAAAGTTCATCAGCATGTCCACTTGTGCAGCTGCTCCAGGGGCAATGTCCCTCTGCAGCACAGGGAAATCTGGCATTTTCATCACTGCCACATCCTCAGTTCTGACTCTGGAGCAAAAGCAACTGCTCTGTAGCAGTGTCCCACAGCACATTTGAGAAAGGGAGCTGTTAAACACACAACCAACCCCAAATCCCACCCTCCCTCCATGCACACAACCCACAGCAGCAGAATGGAGGATCAGAGGACTGAGACCCTCCTCCAAGGAGCAGATGTGACCAGAGCTTCCTAGTATACAGCTGATGAGCAGAAAGTGCTGACCCTTCAGCGGACCCTGCTTGGCTTGGAGCAGGGCATAGGGATGGAGAGCACAGCCCTGCCGGGTCCAGCATGAACACCTGCTCGGAAAAGGTCCCTGTTCTGCCTGCAGGACAGGCAGGAGCAGCTGCCTCCGCTCAAGCAAAGGTATCAGGGAGTGGGAGTGGTACCTGGAGTAGATCCACATAGTGGAATATGCTCCTTTCCCAGCCCAGCACTACTGCATGAGGGAAAAGAGATCCCTTCAAAACAGTGCTCCAGGCCTCCCAACAGTCCTCCTCATCCCCAGTCTGTACGGCTCAGTCTCTGGTGATGAAGTCCATGCACATAAATAAACCCATGATCTGCTCCTTGGCTGCAACATGCTCATGTGGCTGCCACTGCCTCTGGCTGCTCCAGCTCATCCTCGTAGTCTGAGATGTAGGACTCCATGCTCTGCTTGGCCATCAGCTCTCGCCGCGCTTGAAGACGCTCGCACCGGGGACAGCGGGTGGATTTGAAGCAGGATTTGTGGTAGCAGGCTTTGCACTCTGTGAGGGAGAGCACGGCTGAGTGCTGATACAGGCTGACAGAATGCCTGACACTCCATACCCCAGGTCCCTGCTATGGCTCTGTACCTCTTGCTAACACAAATACCACTCAAACTGGAAGCAGACCCTGGTGGCCCCAGGGTCTGCCCCCTCCCTGTTTTTCCCCAGCATCTCACCTTCACACGTCCTGCACTTGTTGAGCTCAAAGGGGAAGATGATGTCATCTTCATTCTGGCAGAACTCACAGATGAAGCCTTTGGCTTGGCACAGCTGGAAGGAGAAAAGATGAGGAAAAAGCAGCTAAATGCTCACCTCCCTGGAAAACGGAGAAGAAAGTAAAGCAGGACAGCAGGCCACAGTGACCTGCTCTAAAGATGCAGGACAGCCCTTCCCCAGCATGGAGCACAGGAAGGCTGAATCAACCTGTCAGGGGCAGGGCAGAGGCAAAATGGGGTAGCAAATATCCCATTTGTGCTGGGTAGGAGCTCTGTGAAGCAGGCAGGAACAGTCAGCATTGAATCAGTTAATTTGGTGGCTGTCCTGCACACCAAAGCCTCCCCATCAGTTATCTTTGCAGCAAAGCCTGCTCCCAAGGCTGCTCTCAAGGGTCCAGAGCCATGCAGGAGGCAGGAGAGGAGGCCTTACCATGCACTTGTCAACGTGCAGGCTGCCTGCCTTCAGGAGCTCTGTCAGGCGAGGCATCAGGTCTCCTTTCTTGATGGCACTGAAGTCACTCAGTGAGTAGAGGTGCAAATCCTCTGTCAAGTGGCCAGGCACTGTGTCAAAGGAGTCCAGGAGGCTGCAAGGACAGAGAAACCAGAGCTCAGAGCAAAGTCACTCCACTTACACCCCTCTCTTCACTCCTTGTTTTCTCTCCCTCCTCCAGCCCCCTCTCTCTCCAGAGCTCTATGCACAAGCTGCACAGATTCCCAGTGCAATTGCCAGGGGACAGAACCAGGACAGCAAAACAGCCCAGGACTCACTCTTTAGCTAGCCGGCATGTCTTGAACATGTTCTTCATGTGGAAAAGCTGGATTCGCAGCAGCTGCAGAGGAACGGGGGACAAAGAATCAGTAAACAGAACACAGTCCTTGGCCAAGCAGGTCTGTCCCATCCCCTGTGTTGCTGAAATAACTGCTGCTCCTCAGCTGCTGCTCTCCTGTTTCCAAAGTGTTTACATCATGCAGGGCAAGGCGAACACAACCATCGTCATGTGCTCCAGGAGATAAACTGAAGCCCAGCTGGATACCAGCCAGAAATTCCTTCTGACATTCCTATGTCACTGAAGACATCAGAAGAGGTGAATAGAAAGGTACAGTGATGAGGTTTTAAGTCTCCAAAACTGAAATATCTGCTTTTCCCCAGCTTCCCTGAAATATGGTTTACAGCTGGCAGCCATCCACCTCACCCAAACTCCACTCAGGGAGGCAGGGAAAGGTTCTTACCCGCACTTGGTTAAGAGCCTTCACTTTCTGGTACAGGGCAGGATTGATAGCTTGAACGTTGAAGAGTGGGTCACTCCAGATCTTGCTCAGCAGGTCTTTGGAAAAGTTGCTCACGTAGTACTTGCTGAAGTCCCACTTGCGCAGGATGCGGCTGGGGATGACGGTCTGGGCGTTCTCGTGGCAGCACTGGCAGAAGAACTTGCCCAGGTACTCGCAGTACCGCAGCCGCTTGATGTAATCTGGGCAGACCCAGGCAGACAGGCAGGGTCAGCCCAGGCACAGCCTCTGCTGCACTCCCAACACTGCTCAGCATTTCCAACAAGCAGGGAACTCTGCCTTGCTGGCATCTCCGCCAGCCCAGAGTGCTCTACACTGGGGTCTGCAAGCACCCTCTGACTGCAAAAGCCTTTGTCACCAATAGTCCAGTCCCATTGCAGGCACATCTACCTACATATTCAGGAAAGAGCTCAACAGAACCTACTGGGAGCTTGAGGAACCAACAGAAGGCTCTGCCTTACAAGAGTCAACATCTGAAATGCCTTCTTAAGTACAGGCTGGCTGCTCTTTGCCTCCACCAGCTCTGTGACTTCCTAGAAGAGGAGGCTGCTCTGTGAAAGGTGCACACCTATGTGCTGGCAGAGCTGGTGAAGGCAGTGTACCACTGCTCCAGGGACCTTGTGCTGAGCTCTACCACTACCCACTCACTCAGCATCTTCCCACTTGTTTGCAGGTTCTTCCCTACCCCTCTCCAGCTACAGGTCAGGCTCCCAGCACTCACCAGGATCAGTCCGGATGCCACAGCCTGCACACCGGTAATTCTGCTTGGCCACAGCCACCTTCCTCCTGCCCAGAGAGAGAAGGCAATATGCATGACCCAGCCCTGGTACCTGGCACCAGATGATGGGTTACCAGCATAGGCCTGGGAGGTTTATGTGGACAATGCATCCAAGGGAAAAAGCCCCGCTGTGTCCTGGGTCACACCAAAGGCACTAACCCCAGGCACTGGCTCCATCTCACAGTGGTGACCACCATGAATTACCAGGCTCAGAGCAAACCCCAGCAACTAGGGGATAAGCAACCTTGGTGTCGATGGAAGAGGGATGGAAAGGGCAGGTCCCCTGAGAGCCCCCAGCCACACAGGTCCTTACGCTGGGGCTGTGTGAACATTGAAGATGATCTGTGGTCGTGGCGGGGCCCACTCCAGGTTTCCGCGCACCCGAATCCTCAGCTTGTAGATGTCAGCGTGCTCTCCATCATCAGGGGAGATAGGCAGAGAGTCAGGGATGGGCAGGAGCTGGGAGAGACAGAGGCAAGAGGGTCAGATCCCCATCTCATACTGCAAAGGCAGTGCACTTGGCTGGACTGCCAGAAACCTGCAACTGCAGCCCTCTGGAAAACTGCCAGGCATCAAGTCACCCCTCCAGCTGAACTGAGGGCTGAAGAAGGACTGTCCCTAGGGTATGGACACTGCTGTAGGAGGCTGCAGCAGCCCTGCTTGGCTGCATTCATCTCCAAAGCCCAGACAAACCCCCTTCTCAAGATCCACAAAGGCAGCACTGGGACGAGCAAAGCCCCCTCAGCAGTGCCCTGAAGCCAGGGGTTCAGGGAAGATCTAATGCAATCAGTGACAGGAACTCACAGCCTTACCTTCTGTGGGGCATCATGCTCAGGGACCAGCCACTCCAATTCAGAGGCAGCTGGGAGTTGCATGCCCTCAAACTGTTTCAGCAAGCCCATGGCCACAGCCTCTGCCGAGTTTGAATTGAGGAAGGAGTGGGATCTAGACAGCAAAGGAATTGTTAGTACTGGATCTCACAGCTGTGCCCTCCTTGCAGCACCATGCCAGACACAACTCAAGTCAAAGATCCTCCCTTCAATTCTGGTACCTTAGTTCTGCACTGCTACACAGGCTTAAAATTAACACATGTGATTGCTTTCTGTCTTTGCAGCTGTCCCCAAGCAAAGCTGGCTAATGGCACCACAACTGTTCAGAAAAGCAAGCAAAACTTAACTCACTTGGCCAAACCTGTGCCTGTTCACAGGGGAAGCTGCAAAGTGACAGCCAGTGCCTGTACAAGTCAGAAACAACAGCTCTCCCAGTATGAACCTACCCGAGCAGCTGCCAACCATGGACAGAGCTTTGTAGTTCACCACACAAAGCAAAGGGGTCCCCACAGAGAGAGAGAGGGGGACGGAAGGAGGGATATCTACTCCAGTGCAAAACAGAAACTGATGCACGTGGAAGAGCAGAGTCAGGTAGGAAAGAGAACGTGGTACCAAGATGTGTCGCCATGAGGCTGCAGACGTACATGGAGTCCAAGGAGAGAAAGGACTTCCTGCTGGAGTCTGGGTTCCTCTTGATGTCTGCATCTGAATCACAAACAGACAAGGTGGAACAGATGGGACAGGGCAGGCAGACACACTCATTTCAAACCAAAGCTTCAAGGTAAAACTCATCAAGCTGTTCAAAAGCAAGTGAACTACAGCATCAACTTCTACCAGTGGCACTGAGCAGCAAGGAGGGGTGCAGTCTAATCAGCTGGCTGTCAGAACTACAAGGGAAAGGCAGGGTGGGATGCTGGGAACAGCCAGGCTGAAGTTTGGGGGAGACAAGTGGCTGGTGGTACAGGTTACACACCAAGTCCTAGCAGTAACACGGCCTGAAATAGAACACACACAGGAGCCTGGAGAGCAGAACTGCAGGGTTAACAAGAAGGTTTAGTAGCTCTCTACACACAGTATAGATGCTGGCAAGGATTAGCAATGGGATGCAGAGCCCTTCTCTCTACTTGGCTGTAACCTGTAAGATCAGACATTGGCCATGACACAGCTGGTCAGTGACTGCACAGCCAGGGCTGGCAGCCTGTGCCTAGCACTGCCCAGACACTCCAGCATCCCTGCAGAGGAAGGGCCAGCAGCTGTGAGGCCAGCCCTCTGCAGAGGTCACAGACTCATCTCCTGAGGAGGGAGGGGTCCAAGATAAGGTGAAGACACTGCAGTCCTGCTCCCTACACCCCTCCATCAGCTCCCAAAGAGCCCTGGGCTGCCCTGCAGTTCGGGTCACACCAAAGGCAGCACCCAGTGCTACCCTGACCACTCATCTTTCTTTCACTCCAGCAGGTTAAACCCTAACAGGGAATCCATCTCAATAGTAGAAGACCACTATGTCAGGATACTTCCAGTTGTACAATGCAGACAGAAGCAGGCAGAAACTTTCTTCATGTCAGATAACGCTCCCCAAAAAGGGAAGAAGGCATGTAAGGGGAAAGTACTGCAGGTCAGGACAGAAGAGTGGCCAAAGCCACAGCCTTCATCCCAGTAGGTCTGCTGTTTTATATCTCTGGGGAGCTCCAGGAATGGTCTGCAGTGACCACATCACCCCCAAAAAAAAGCTTGTAGCTTCTCCTGCCCCAGTGCCTGGCATGGAGAGGCACAGCTCAGGCTCTCTGCTCCTGTACCCCAAGCAGATTGACTAACTCAACTCTGCAGAGAGCCCACATGATCCCAACCAGGCATCAACTGCACCCAATGGAATCACAGCCTATGATGCAAGGGAATCACAGGCTGAGCAAAGAGTGTCCCCCTGCCCCAAGCTTTTCTACAGAGACCAGGACTGCCCTAGCAACAAAGAGAGCAAGTCCTGCAAATTTACAGACTCACACTGGAATTCAGCTTGGTCACTTGACCTTCATTGTTTGACATCCATTGCTAAAGTAGGCACAGGAAAGCATCCTAATGTTAAGGAATCCATGTATCTATGTCATGCAAACTGAATTCTAGTTGCAGAAAACAGGAAATTCAGGCAAACAGCCTCACAACCTTGTAGGGCACCAGCCAGACACACCTGCCAAGCCCTGGTCCCTCCTGCTTTGTGCAGGAATGTCCTGCATGGTCCTGGACTATGATGAACATGAGCAAACAGGGACACACACAGCACAGAGTGGACCAGGTGCTATGGGGAGGCAGAGCCAGCACACTCAGGCATTGACATGGTCTCAGAGATGGCAAATGCCAGATCTGACCCTAGGATTCCACGGGAGCTAACACTGGGATCCTGACACCACTCGCTTGCCAACATCTACTGCAAACACTCCCCAAATCCTCATTAGCTACCCAAAACATCTCTGCTGTCAATGCTATCAAGTGGGATAGACCCCAAGAAGTTTGTGAACAGCCCCCAAATATAAGCTGTTTGGGGATATAAGGACATCACCCCACACCCCATGTGCCAGATTCAACCAGGATCACAGCCTGGTCCGTGGACACAATAGGGCTGACAGGAAAGATCTGAGCACCAGCAAATCCAGCAGGAGCAACAGGCTGGTGCTAAACACCTGACAGGAGAGATCAGCAGCACTCCAGCAGCACTCCAGCTGTTCCCTTGCTAAAGCAAACAGGGAGCACATGAAGGTTATTTAAACACAGCCAGCAGACCAGAAGGATTACCTTGTACTATTGTAAACAATAAAACCACTAAGCTGCATGTGATCCCAGTGATTAGGTCCTTCAGCATGAACAAACTGCCTGTGACCTGTCTGATCTCACTACTTCTCCCTCTAGAACTTATTTCTAGAAGGATTCCACTCCAAGTCAAGTCTGAGCAGAACAGGAAGGCTGTGGCTCAGATCAAGGCTATGGCACTCTAGCCCTATCAAGTCAAGCAGGATAAGACTCTCCAGGGCACTCAGGATGGAGACCTGGTCCCACACTGAAGAGGACTCTGGTCTCATTGAGTCCTGGCTCAGCTTTGAATACCTACAGAGCTTCACTGTCCTGTGAAGTCCTACCCCAGGCAAGACAGGTCTTCACCACAGCAGGCACTGTTGATACACCCAAAATACTGCATGGCAAAATGCCCTGGGGGATGGAGCCCACAGCAGAACTCCTCTGCATCTGCTCTACTCAATCCTGCCACAGCTTTTCTTGCTGGCATCTAGATGACACTGGAACTAATTGCCAGTTCTGAAACCAGGCAGGTTTTGAAGTGTGCCCGTGCACACACACACACCTTGCACACACGCGCGCATGCCCAGGGAGCACTGCAGGGTACCTGAGAACAAGGAAGCCATTGACACTGAGAGGCCGTTCTTGGACATTTGAATCAGGTTAGATCCATCGTTACCATCTGTATGACATGGTGATGACAAAACAGTTGACTTCAGTGCTTCAGCCACGGCAGGGAGAAAGGGCATAAAACAAGAGCAGCACTCACACGAGGAGAGCTCAGAGTTGGATTCACACACTCCTCCCATGGGCTACAAAACTGAGCCCAAAACCTCACCCTCATGGACTGAATGGAGAGGTTGCTGTCAACAGTCAGGAGACAAGAAGTTTAAAGCTGAAGACCTCCATCTTCTTTTTAAAGTGAGAGAGATGGAGGTACTGCTGAGAAGTCAGTCATCCACTTCAGAGGATGAACAAGGCTCTGAAGGAAATGATACCCAGGGACTTGGGCTGGTCTCCTGCAGGTGGTAAGCTCAGCCACCCAAGCTGCAAGAGCAGAGACCACAGGTATTGCAGGTCAGGATGTGACCAATATCCAAGAGGTGAGTGGTCAGAGCTATGGCTCCTTCTGCCTGGGGAGGAGAGAAAGGCAGCTCTCCTACCTCCCCAGCTGTAACAGCAGCTATGTGTACCAGGCATTGAAATGGAAACCACCTAGTAGCCAGAGGCAAGGAATGTGGCAGGGTTACAGAAGATATTGAAGGAATGTCATGCCACCATACTAGGGAAACTGATTGCTCTGCTTGTACTCAGAATTCAGCCATTTGTTTGGGAAAAGCCATCCTGAAGACCAGAGGAACAAGGTCTTCTCCAGCAGGACTGACCCCAACACAAGCACACCAGGAAGTCTGTTTCTACGAAAGAAGCCAGCACAGCCATTCCCTCCTACCTCGGATCTCATACTCTTCCACATCCTCCACAGAGCCAGAGTCGGAGAGCCGCATGGAGCCGTGGGAGCTGAACTGGGACCCACTGTCTGTTGCCATGAGACCTGGGAGAAAGGCATCACAGCCAGGTCATCAGTGGAAGAGCTCCTCCAAAGGGTCACTGACAGCTATGGGAGATAGCGATAGCCAGGTACAGCCAGGGAAAGGAGGGATGGAGCTCAAGGATGGAAAACACTATGGGTTCAAAATGAAATTACATTCCATAAATCACTGCCAGCAGTGTTATCAATAGATGGTATCTGTGACATTATGGTCTTCAATAGCAGCAGTTTCACAAATCTGGGCACCACCTTGATAGCAATTTAACTGTTTCCAAGGAACAGGCAGGAAGGCAGGCAGCCATAGGACAGGCAATGGTCAGAAAACCCACATCCCACTAGCTGATTAGCCCAAAACACATCACCCACTGTCTGAGCCCATCTCCTGGCAGGAGGGGAACAGGTGCCTGGTGCGGATCTGCTGGCGCCGAATGCGAATCTTCTGTTTAAGCTCCTGGATCTCCTTGTCACTATCTTCCTCCTCCTCCTCCAGCTGCCGGCTCATCATGTTGCATTTCATCAGCTCAATGGCAGCGATCAGGGACTCTGAGATGCTGAAGTGGGCATTCTCCTGCAAGAGCAAAAGCATTCAAGCAAATGCTTTTCATTTTTTAGGGCAAACTAGGAATACCTGGTAAAATTTTGTTCCCCACCTATGCCAGGGAAGAGCTTATTATTCATAGATGGTGGCAGACAGATGTTAATCTCTGTCAAAATATGACTCTTCTATGAGGACCTAGGAAACATAGCCTTCTTGGGCATCAGAATACTCATGAGACACAAGAGGCATCTTACAAAGAGGATGTGCAACACATCCACTCTGGGGGGTCAGCACATGGCCCTGAGGGGCCCTAACATGTTGCAAAGTTGCCATGTATATGTCAGATGGACAGATCCCAGCTACCAGACACCACTGAGGAGCTCAGCACTGCAATTCTGTGCACAGTTCTACAACAACACCATAGCACTATCCTCCCTACGGCAGGAAGTATCCCTGAACCTGTGGTAAGATACCTTCCCCAATTCACACAGGCTGCTGCTGCTTCCCTCACCTTCTCCAGGTCTGCACAGCTGCCAAAATCCTGCTCAGAGAGGTAGCTGATGAGGGACTGCCCTTCTGAAGGTCTTCTGAACATCCCTTCCCCTGAGCTCAAGTACTGCCCGGAGTCTAAAAAAGCAAGAGACACAGGTATGAGGGGAGGACCTGCTATCTCCACACCACCAAGCTCTGTCAGCACCCAGACAGCATCCCACAAGCAGGTGCCATCACTTGAGGCCACTGCAGCCCATGGAAGAACCTGATCAAGATTGAATGTCCCTGCTGAGGCTGGCTGTACTCACCATACTCCATGTAGAGGGAGCTGGGTGTGCTCAGTTCACTGCTCTGTGTGGAAGCAGAGATCGGCCCTCTGCCTCCACTTGGATCACCATGGGACTCTGGAAGGGAAGATGACACCAGGCACACCTCAGTACCTCAGAGGGGCCCTGCCACTGCACAGGGTGGAATGAGAGGGGCTCGGCATCACACCACAGGCACAAATGGATGGAAATAAAGAGAGACATCTTCCTGCTCCATGCCACAGCTGAGGGCAAGCCCAGGAGGAGACAAAACTAGAAAGGCATTTCAGGCAGAAGGGGAATGAAGGAGAGAAGATCATGAGAGACACAGGACAGTCACATCCTGAGCCTTCCTATGTTTACTCCAGAGTAGAGTTGGGGGATACAACAGGCTCCAGCAAGTACCTCTTGGCAGCCCTTTCTTCCTGAGGGAGCATTCTGAGGGCAGTTATCCCCCAGGAGAGAGAACAGGAGACAGGGAAACATGAGCAGCCAAAGGACCTGTGGGGGTCCCTGCCCTGCAAAGCAGCCTGGACATGAAGGTCATGCTCCTGCTTCACTACAAGCCAGGACTCCCCACACACAGTGCTGGGGCCTGGGTGCAGTGCTCAAGGTGACCTGCACGGGCTGTGGGCAGGGCTCTGCCCCACGCACACACTGTGGTGCAATTCCCTGCCAGCCTGAGCCAGTGGAGACTGCCAGGAGCTGGCCTGACCAGAGACCAAGAACAGGTGGTGCTCTACAGAGAGCCATGGCCCCAGGGAGCAGCTGGATGGCGTGGCTGGGTGACAGAGGACTGCTGAAGGAGACTGAAAACACTCTGCCTGGAGTGAGACAGGAGCATACAGTTCTGAACACAGGGCAGGTGCCAGCTGACAATCCTGAGCATAACAGAAGGGCAATCTTGTCCTCTCAACCTCCTATTCACTTTTGTTCCCAGCTTTGTGTCATAACTCTGATGTGGCTGGAGGCTCCTGAGCCCACCAATACCAGCCTCTCCCTGTCAAGGTCATGAAGCAGCAATCACCAGGATGGAGCCTGGGATTAAACCCACTCCCACAGGTGGGAGACGAGACTTGTCAGGGTAGGAGACTCTCAGCTACTCACTGCAGCCTGCAGCGACCTCAACACTTTATGGGGTGGATGCCTGGGGATACCACATACAACAGAGCCTACTGCTGAAAGGTAAAACAAGGCAGTGCTCAGCATTATCTGCTGGAGCAGGACACAGGGCTGGACACATCTACCTGAACATCCATCACCCCCAGGGAGGAGCCTACCCAGACACAAAACCCTCAGCACCCAGATGTGAGCTTGACAAACTCAGTGTCACCGTTCAATGGATGTAAAACAAAACAGCCCATTTTTTTGAGCTGCTGAATTTTTATGTATGTGGGGCAAAGGGATGGGAGCATCCCAGCATTTCTGCTTGGGGTAAAACCTGCCCTGAGCCCAAAAGAGCATCCAGGAGTCTCAGCTGTGGGTACATACTGCAAATCAGTCAACATCAAACATCCCTTTACCACAGATTCATGAAAAAACATGAAAAATTAGATGTTCAAGACCATGCCTGGTTAGCTGCCAGCCCTTATTCACTAGGTAAGAGATGAAACCTCTCCTGGCTTCTGAGGCAGAGGGTGCAGGGAAAGGCAGGGGATGCAGCTCAGAGACTTGGTGGCCAGCGCTCCCTAATGCCATGCAGGGGAGCTGGACACACTTCTGGGTCTGGGCCACTGGTTCCACAAACCAAGCTGGGATCTTTGGTCAGGTCACATGCATAAACCAGACCAAACCTCAAAGCATCAGCTGGGCCACAGCAAAGAAAGGTGTTTTTTTGTTTTCTAAATGAACACTAATGGATTGATGGCAATCCTGAACTTGATGCAGTGATCACTAATGAAGGGCTGTTATACTGGCTCCCAAACCTGCCACTGGATCTTCTATTATAATGGTGATATCCCTGAGGCCTCCTGGGCAGACAGAGAAGGAGAAGGGCAGCGTTAGTGGAGAGAAAACAGAGACAGACTGGTTACTACTCAGCAAGGACATCCACTTCTCCAATGAAGGCAGCATCAGGACAAACTCCCACAAACTGGTTGTCCCCTCACAGCCCATCCTCCCCATCCCTGTGTATCAAGACCACAGGAGAACCCAGCAGGTTACCAGTGGGATGACATCCTACCAGTTGGATGAGCCCAGGCCCCAGTCCCATATCCCAGCCAAGCAAGGCCAGTGAAGAAGAACAGACGATACCACAGCATTGCTACCATTTTCTAAGATTTTAGTAAAAGCTGGCAATAGCAGTAACAGTCCAGCCCAGGGCATTCTGGGAAGCAAGATGTCATCCCATCATTCCAGTGTGGAGCTGAAAAGCTAAGGGAAAAGACCAACCACTTGCCCACTGCCCCTCTCTTCAACGTGATCCATGGAATCAAGGGGGAGGCCAGCATCAGCCTTCTGGTACCAGGGATTCCCACACCCAAAATCCATCCCAAAAAAGCCGTCCCATTACCGTGCAACTTCCCAGAAGTCACGTTGGTGTCAGAGTGTGAGCGCACGTGGCTCTTCTTGAGGATGCCCTGTGGAGCTGAAGACTGCCCCTCCGAGAAGCTGGACCGGCGCAACAGGCTCAGGCCCCTGCTGCCACCTCCACTTGCCCCCTGCTCCCCCAGGGATGATACTGAGTCCAGCTTCTGGGAGCTGCTGGAGGAGAAGAGTTTGGAGCTACTGCTCTTGGTGCTGCTGGTGCTGGTGCTGCTGCATGCCCGGCCCCGGCGTCCCAAGTTCCCAATGGCCAAGTACTCTGGCCCATCATTAATGTCACTCTGTGGATCATCCTGACTCCCTGTCCAAGTATCCTCGCTCTGGCTGGTGGTGCTGGAGCTCATCTCGCTGGCTGGAGAGAAGGGATCTTTGGGTGAGGGGATGTGCAAGCGGGTGACAGAGCTGGGCTGCTCCAGAGGCGACCTGCCCTCGCTGAAGGAGGAGGACCGGGTGGACAGGCAGTGCTCCTGGGGCTGGCTAGAGTTGGAGCTGGCACAGGAACTCACTGGTCTCCTGTCTGGACAGAGGTAGGAGCAAGATTTCACACATTCTGGCACAAGGAGACAAGGAGACATATCCTATGGCAGTAAGCTGTGGCTTCACACCAACATGCCCACCCACCACAAGCAAATCCCTCCCTCCCATCATGGGCAGAAGTCCTCCATACCCATCCACCCCAATAAATACACAGGCAGATTAAAAGGTAAAGTCTTTTCTGAGTCTACCCTAAGGTCCCCAGCCTACCCTTGATACCTGAGGGACCGGAGGAGGCTGAATGTTGGAGACTGGAGAAGGATCCAAAGCAGCGCTGCTGTGTGCAGGTGGCAGTAGGGACGCAGAGGGATGCAGGGAGGGCAGTCAGGCTCTGACTCTTGGTCACTGGAGATGGATTGTCACTCTTCCTGGGAAGCTGAAGAGAGGTGGCATCATCAATATATCAGCATCTATGGGGCTACATGTCAAAAGAGCAGCAACAGAAAGGGATCAAACTGCAAATGCCTTGGTTTGTCAGCAACCACGAATGATGTGGCAGCCCTGGGAATACGAGGGTAGAGAGGGAAAGACACGGAAGCACAGAAGGGAAGCAGCTCTTTGTTCACAGCTCCAGGACAGATTCCTAATGGGAAATTACCAGGCTCTCACTGAAATGATCCAGGCAGCCCAGCGCTCCCGGCAGATGGCTCTTGTGTCCCTCACCACTGTGGTCACACATCTCTCTTGTCCCAGCTGAAGGGTCTGATGCGCACAGGGACGGCAGTGATGTGCCAGCCAGCTGAAAGAACACAGCCCCCATTTAACAAAGCCTCACTAATTGCTCTCCTCTGGGGACTCCGTGCAAAGAAAGCAGCTGCTGTTTCCCTCCTCTGGAGAGGGGGCAGCTGGCGCAGGACTGCATAGGGGGATCACTGGCATAATGAGCAGGAGGCACCCAGGGGTCCTGAGACATTGCCCATCCCCTCAAGAGGGTGACTGTCCTTCATAACCAGACAGCTCTGTGTGCTGGCCCTGAAGCCTAGGACTGTTGGAGAGGGCTTTAAAGGTGCCTCTTACAAGGAACTGGTCCTCAGGTCCTCCACTCAAATCCTTGGTGCAAGCCTGAACCAAGATGTTGCACTACAGGCTCCACACAGCCAGCTCTCCCACCCTGACCCCTTACAGGTCATACAGGCAGGAGAAGGACCAATTCCTCATTCTCCTCCCCTCTTGGAGTAACTTTTACAAGTTCCAAGTTCAGCTCCTGTCCATAGTTCCAAATACCCTGAATGTGACCTTGAGGGAGCAGCCATAGCCAGCTGGCATCTGGGGACAGCCAGATGTAAAATCTGGGACCTCAACTCACCATGGAGGTGTCGATCTGAGCCAGAAGCCTGGGGTTGTTCTGCTCAACAGCTTCCAGGCACTGCAGCATGGCCGTGACGTGGGCGTCACTGAGCAGGAAGGCAGTATCTGGGGAGAAAAAAATGCTGCTCAAGGGAGCCCCTCTTACCCACAACAGTTTGACACAATGGGTGTTCACATGCAAACTAACTTTTCTACTGTCCTCCCTCACTCCCACACAGCTTAGAAATGCCACCAGCTAGACATTTTCCTAGTAAGAAGGAAAAGGCCCATTGCTCTTTACCTGTGTAGAACTTCCTAATGTACTGCCGGTTGCCCAGGAGCGGCCTCAGCTGCACTGACAGGCAGTGGCACTGCAGGCTGTGCTGCAGCCACAGCTGCGCAATGGCCTGGTCCCCTGGGCCCTCGGGGTCACGCTGGCTGCTCTCCTGCAGGCTGATGAACTGGAAAGGGATGTCAGGCACAGGTTAAGGCAGGCAGAGGCAAGAAGGGGAGCAAGGCTTGTTCCACCGCATGGCTTAGGTCCCTTTGATAGCAGCTTTCCCACGCCAGTCACCACCAGCAGGAAAGAGTGCATGCCCCAGCAGCTACCCAGCCACCAGGGAGCCAAAAGCACCAGGCAGGAGCAATGCTTCAAAGGTCAACCAGTGACCAAAGTCCTCTGACAGCCACCAGCACAATGAATTTCCCTTGCACACCCTCCCACCCATGAGCCGTGCCCGTGACCTGGAGGGACCCCACGCTCCCAAATCCAATCTGACCCAGGTGGTGACAGTCATTTTCTTGCTGACACATTAACTGGGAAAGCCTATGGCAATATCTGAGCTGCTGCAGCTTGCAGAGCCGGACAGGAGTTACACCCCTGTTCCCCCAGCAGCAGGCTGGAACTGGGGACCACCAGTGGCCAGCCCTCTGTGCCCATCCATGGCAGGAACCATGGACGTCAGCACAGGGCAGCTGAGGACCAGGAGCATCCCTGTGTGCCAGTGGTTGGCACAAGTCAGGAATGGGGGAATAAATGCATGGTGAAGTCACAACCTAGAAATGGAACAGCCCAGACCCAGAGATCTGCACAGACACATGAATCACCCCTGCACACACAAGCCCTGCTTGTGCCAGTTCCCTTGGTGATGCCTGCTGCACCCAGCCCAGCAGAACTGGAGACTGGCCTGGGAGGAATAAGCAGCCAATTGTCTCAGTCCAAGACACACTGAGTACCCAGGACACAGCTTGTACCCAAAACCACGGCTGTCAGCCTCCACCAGCCATGGAGCCACTTTGCTCACAACAGCCCAGGCACCACCGTCCCACGGGGGAGGCTCCAGCCCAGCTGCCCTCTCCCCTCCCACTGGGCACACGAGGCCACCCCACCAGAACCCACCTTCTCCAGGTGATGAGCAGAGCCTGGACTCAGCCAGCGAATGTCCTTCACAAAGTGCCAGTAATCCTTCTGTCTGCAGCACACCTGCCCAGGACAGGCACAGTCAGGTACCACCTCCCAAGTCCCTTTAGTCCCTTGCTGCCATGAGAGGCCACGCTGTTTGCCTCAACTTTACTCAGACAATGAGGGGTTTTGTTAATTATTCTTCCCCTTAGAGAGGAACTGAAACAGAGTTTCTGTTTTGCTCTCCACCCTATTGGTTGCAAACACAGACACAAAAAGTGTCTCTTCACCGAAAAGCTGATTATTTTTACTTCGATCTCTGTTTCCTCTTTCACAAGAGACAGAGCAATGGCATCTGTTTTGGTGGTTTACTTGGTTTGGCAGTGGAGTAGTTTGTTTTATAAGACTAGAAAACTAACACAGCAATTTTAGTTTTCTAGACTGAATTTCGTTTTCGGGACAAAATTAATTTAAAAGTTTAAAAACCTCTTACCCTAGTTTTCTTAATGTGTACATATGGATTTTTTCAACTTTATTTTTTTTAATTCCCAACTGTAGGCAAAAAGTTGCCAAGAAAATAAAATGGAAATGGAAATGTTTTGCTCTATGAGCAACTATGAGCCAACTGCTGTTAGGAAGCTGTACTTTTATGAGCTTCCTTTTGCAATTCCTATAGCTTGATTGGTGTCACACATGCCTGACCAGAGGAGATATTCCTGAGTGGAAGAGCTGTCTTTGCCTATAGTAAAAGCATTGAGGAAGGTAACACACCATCCTGCTTTGCAGGTCTGGCATGAACTGCTACCAAGAGACAAGTATAAATCATTTAAACCTCACTTCCTGAAGCCTGTGAATAGCAGGTCTGTCAGAAGGGAGCACTGCACTCCTCTTATGGAAAAGGTAGCTCCTCTCTCTGTCCATCTCCCAGAGAAGGTCCCTGGTCCATACAGGAACAGAGCAACACCTCAACTAATGCTGTCTGCAAACTCAACAAATCCAGGGAGCAAAGCCCTCTGCTCAGACAACCTGCCAGTCTGGCTCTTCCTGGAGGTTTATTAGCTTGGGTGCAGCACTGCACAGGTGCAGTTTTCCTGCTCTGGGACCCAGCTGGCCCATGCAAGCTGCCTGGGGCTCCTCTGTGCCGTTTCTGGGCGGCAGAGACACTGATGGGAAGCCTGTCCCCAGGCAAGCCCTGCAGCCTTGCTTCAGCTTTCCACTGTAAATTAATTGTGCTGGTAATTGCAAGCTGAAGCGGAGATCTTCAAGCCTCCACACACAAGTGGGAAAGAGAAATTCTTCCAGGCAGCCATGGAAGGGGGAAGGCTGGGTGAGCAACTGTAGGCACAACAAGAGCCTGGAAAGAGTGATCCCATTCACGCAGAGCACGGGTTTGGCTGCCAGCTCCTGTTACTAACACAGCTAACCAGAAACAGTAAAGATGCGAGGTTTCTCTTGCCAGGCCTCGCTGGGGACTTGTCCAAGTGCAGATGATACGGGGCTGACTCACTGCAAATGCAATTTAATCGCTTGGCTGCAGCAGAAAGAAAGGAGAGAGGGGCTGGCCTCAGCATGGGGGGCACAAGTACTTAGAAAAACTGTATAGAAAGTAGATGAGATAGAAAGAATGTGCACCCAGGTCCCTCTGACAACAACAGCATTTACCAGGCAAACTCAGTCCCTGCTTGGATCACTCCCCACCCTGTCACAAGCATTGTGCCCACTCTGCTATGAGCACAGAAGTGAGCTGTAGCACCTGCTTGTGACAGGCACTGAGGCTGTGACAGACAGTCGTGCTGGCAGGACAGAGCCATACCTTGTCATGGATGAGCCCATGGTAGAGGATGCTGTGCATGTCTCTGCAGAGCCGTTCCAAGCCGCCATACTTGGACCAGACATTTGGGTTGCTGATGGACACCAAACCTTCCACTGTGGTCTTCAGGTTGCCAAGAAGCTTCCAGTGCTCCTTCCTGCAGAGAACACAGCAAGATATATCAGAGATACTGCAAGAGGAACTTCACAACAGCAACAGGGTATTGCCCTCTCTCAAAGGAAACTATTCAGGCTGAAACCTTTGGTGGTCCAGAAGCTAGCAAAGGTGAGCTGAAGCACTTTGCAGTCTCCCATATGTGGTTTGTGGACAACAGGCAATGTTGTAATGATTCTTCTGATGAGTGGCAGCCACCACCAGGAGACAGAACAGACAGATGGCTCCTGCAATGTACTACATGCCTGCTCTGGGCCAAAAAAGCTGGAGGTTAACTTGCTAGCAGGCTCTTGCTTCACTGACATGCTCTCCCTCAGAGAGCAGCAGCCCCTCAGGAGCACAGCAGCTGTATGGAAGGGTGTGAAGGCCACCACATCCAGCAGCCCCTGCGTTTACAGAGCAGCACTGCCTGAACAATGCACATCACATTGAGAGCTCCAACCCTGTCAGGATGCAGAGGTGTCCCTCTCCCAGGGAGGTGACACTTCATCTGCATCTCCAGCTGTACAGCCGCTCCCTGAGCCCTGACCTGCTGTAGGTACAACTTGCAAAAACATTATCATGTTATGGACAGAGATTAGCAAACTGCAGGTGAACTCTAGAGTATGCACAACAGTTCATCAGTATCATCCCCCTTGGCTGCCCTGCATACAGCAGGAAATCACCATTATCTACCACAAAGCAGGGGCAATGGTGCAAAGTAACATCATTTGACTATGCAAAAGCAGCTTTGGAGAAGGAAGGTTTGGATGACTGAGGCTCCCACTCAATGGGACAATGTTGCCAGAGGAACAGCAGCTGTCAAAAACACATATTCAAATAGGAGCCACTCTCTCAGAAGAACAGGAATGCTGCAAGGTACAGTTAGAAGTGTAAATAACAAAAAAAATATGTCTCTGCAGCGTTTGTAACAAAAGCACTCTAACTGACAGCTTAGCATGGAAATTCAGATTTTCAATTGGCAAGAAATAAGATGGTGTTTCAGCAGTTAGTCCCTCCCACAGCCAAAACCAAACTGGATCTCCAAAACACAAGCAGAAAAAGAATGAAAAAACTTAAAATAAATAACATTATTTAAAATTGCTCTCATTTTCATCCCTTGGGGATCAAAGTGTGGGCCGCATACTTCTGGTAATTAAAAAAAGCTATTCTCACCAATATTCTCTTTTAAAAAGATTTGTTCACTACTGCCAAACTCATCAGCTGAACAAGCAGATCATTAATTATTGGCTCTACTTCAAGCTCCCCATTCACTTCCCTTCCTCATAAGGGAAACATCACCACTTTCAATGCCCACCTAAGCTTAAACCACACAGAAGCCAACTCATCCCACCAGCAAAGCCTGTCACCCTGACAGCACCAGAGCTCTAAACCAGACCTGCAGTGCCCATGGCAGCATGTGTACATTTATGTTGTACTTAGGCACAGGGCTTTATCTCAAAAGAGATTGAAGAAAAATGTACAGACATAAATCAAAGGCAGCTTCCTGAAGGAGATCTTGGGGAAACACAAAAAAATGATCCAGCTCTGCTGAATTAATGGGCCTTTCCCATCCCTGCCCTGAGTGATGCAGATGTTCTTTGTGGATTCCCAGAGAGGAATGGGCAGGCCCTGGTCAAAGAGCACCTGCAGCCACTGAGCTCAAATCAGCAGCTCCTCCCTAAGATATTTCTAACACTCAGAGTTAGAAAATGCAAGTGAAAGCTCAGCCACACCACTGATATTCTGAGTCAGTGAGTCAGGGGAACTCCCTCCCATGTTACTTCATGCTATAAAAAGCAGGTGATGCACACAAGGATGTGAGGGTAGCATATACAGAGATGTGCCTTTCCAAATGAATGGTCTCATTAAAGAGCTTGTGCATCTCAAGAGGCAGGAATCCAAGATCTATGGCTCTTTCCCAGCACGGGGAAACTAAGGGTAAGCAATCCTTGAACAAAATAATCTCAAAATGTTAAAACATTTAACAAATAAGCACATAGAGAATAAGCCACATAATTAAAGCACCTTTGCAAAGGGGATCTTGAACCCACCAAAAGTGAATTAAATCCTGGTAAGACAGTAAGTATCCTATGGGGTTTGTTGGCCCAAAGCTGTTCACAAGTTGGACACACAAGACCTTTCTGATAACCAAACCTCAGCTTTTTCTGGGCTGGAACATGCTGAAAAGCACACAGTGACACAAGGCTGGAGAAATGACGAACCATAGAGTTGGCTGCAGGTGGCAGGGAAATTGAGAGAGCACAGCTAACCTCATTTCAGCTTTGACTGGACTTTGGGGCAATCCTGAATTATCAGCAGGGTTTGCTCCCCTCCCACTGACAGAGCCTGGATTTTAGCTGACAGGAGGGATGACGAAAGCCCAAGTTCCCTTTTCTGCTGGTGTTCAGAGCATTACTAAGAAATATGCTTTTTTCCTGAATAAGGAGAATTCTCCTTTGCTAGTGCCACAGAAAGCCTGGCACGGGATAAGGCAAATTCATATTACATCATGAAAACACTTCAATTTACAATAAGGGCAAAGTGAGTAATATCCTAGAGAGTCACAGAACAAAACCAGAGCTCCTTCTGCAAGAACCACACATGCTTCTGCCCTCTTGATCTAGCAGAGCTTGGTTCCCCCAGCCAGAAGGGCCAAGGGTGCTTGTAGGAGCCATGGAGCAGCAGTGAGATCTCAGCTGCATCTCTCTCCTCCCTTAAAGATAACCTCTGATCCAGTCTCCAATTTTAATCACCAGCTCCACAACTTGGCACTGTGTCCCCTTTATATACCACAACAAACTCCATCTTCAGGTACAGCAACACCAATCTGCTATCAGGAACTGTCCCAAACATAATTGAACCTTTTACATTGGACTGATAAAAGACAGAATCCAGAATCTGTAGCAAAAAATTCCTTAATGCCTGCCACTGCTGACAACAGGGAATGCTTCTTGCTCTTCCAAGGCTTTCTCAGCCCCTCTGTGCCAGTAAGGGTAGGAACTTCTCTTGGTCCGAGTCAGCAAACGTGACTCACAGCAGAGGCAGGGAGCCACACTGCTGACTTCTTCATTTAAAATCAACCCAAACCCTGATTATTTTCTGAAACAGAATCACACAGGTAACCAGTGTACAAAAATGAAAAATCAAAATGAAGCTCATATTTCTTGCATCATCTGCTGTGTATCTCCTGTGCTCTGCAGGAGGCACCCAGCAATCGCTGCTGGAATCCCGACCTCCACCTGGGAGACTCTCTTGATCCTTCTTAGTACACTAAAGAGGTTGAGTTAAGGATGCTGAGGTTATGGAGGGACTTCTGACAAATCTCCAAGGACACTCATTCCTGTGCTGGCTGTCAGTTCCTCCTGCAGAAACCGAAGACGCCACGTAACCCTCCCTGCGCAGAGCCTGCTCCCGCCTCGTTGTCCCCAGATCTCCCAGACAACCAGCAGCCCCTTTCCTGGATTCCCCCGCCTGCTCCTCCGGCAGGCTCTGCACTGCTGGGAAAGGGGATTAAAGAAAGCCAGGCTTCGTGCAATTCATCTGCAGTCGTGGGGAGTGGCTGACAGGCAGAGGAAGCCAGAAGAGCTCTGCCAGCCCAGCAGGGATGGGCAGGAATAGCTGAGCAGGCTGGCTGGAAAAGGGATGTGCAGGATAACTAGCATCCATGCTAAAAGCTGGCACTGATATAAAATGGGGACACAACCACAAAAGGTGCCCCCAGCAAACACAGCCCAGAAGTGCTGTTTGCTGATGCAATCTTGCTCTGCACCGGCAAAGGATGAGGGAAGAAAATAGGGATTAAAGGTGTTTTTTAACCTTCCTATGGCAGATAGCTTTACCTGCTCATCTGGAGCAAGTAGAGTACTGCCCATTGGGCTTCAATCTGCACAGGACCTGCCTGTGACAAGCATGCAGGCAGCCAAAGGCAGTGACAGGCAGAGCAGATCCCCACAGCAGCCCACCTCTCCCTGAGAGCAGCTGCTCACATCCCTCCATCACTCACAGCACAGGTTCCCTTTAGGAACCCTTTCCTCTGGCCCTGTTGTCCCTGAGGGTCTTGCTGGTGCCAGAGACAGAGGTGGCAGCTCCTTGCTGACCTGCCCATCAGCTGACCACCAGCCCATCTGCTCCCTCTAGGACTGCTGTGTCCTCTGCACCACCCCAAGAGCCCTGCTCTCTGCCCAGCAGGACAGCACATTGTCCTGCCTCCAAGGACAGTGTCCTCCCTGGACATTGACATTACAGCCCTGCCACTCAACTCACTTTGGACCTGCTGCTAGGAGGAAAAATCCAGTACAAGATCCTCATTTTCCTTTCCTGTGCTGGAACAAGGATGGACTTTTGCTTCTGAATTTTCTGTAATCCATAGGAAGATGGATCCAGTGATGTCTATCTTATCACTATCAGTAACTGCCACAATCCAGTGTGAAATGGCTCCTCACTTGGAATAAAAATGCTAACCACATCACACAAAGGACAAGGCCCATAGAGGATCCTCCCCAAGGAAGGCATCAGTGCCAGCCAGGAGAACAAGCAGGCTCCTCTATGTGTCAGCACCAGTGGGAAATGATGCCCTCCTTGTCCCAGGAGGAGTGCTGGGGGTGGCACCACCCCAACCGTATTAGTCACACGATGGCAGAGTTTGGTAGTGCAGGACTTGGGCTTGCAAAGGCAAGAAAATGCACAAAGATAAGCCTGGAAAGACAAAGCAGTGAATGCCATCTATTCCCTTTACCTTTTGGAACCTGCTGTATCTGAAGCATTAGTAAAGAGGGAGAACAGCTCAAACCGTGCAAACCAGAAGGCACCCCAAACCTGTGCTATAGCTTTAAAAGCACTGGTAGCATTTTCCCAGCTGATATGGCAAACAGGAATAGAGCGACTTGCTGAGCCCCTCAGATAAGGAATGCTTCTGTCCCATATCAAGTTTCAGCTGCTCCTTCCTCCCCAGCCAACACTTCCAATTTCCATCCAACATTCACCCTATGCTTCTGAGCACCAGGGCAAAACTAATGCACATGTAAAAACCTGCAGTAAATAGGACTCGTCATGAAAAACCTCCAGGAAACAGCCTCTGCTGCTTATAAATGCTAACAAGAAAACCCAAGCCTAAAGCACATACAAAGACCATGCAGCCGAGGTCACCGTGCTCACCGCCAGCCATGTGCAGGCTCGCCTTCAGGAATAAAGAGACAAATAAAGACATTTCTGTTCAGCACCTAGAAGAGGGGATGCAATGACTGCCAGGAAGGACAGGAGATAAGATGCCAGGGCAGCAAGCTGCAGAGCCACTGGAACGGCGGCGTTAGGGCGGGGTGGTTTCACCCTCCAGCTCAAGGCGTGTGGAGCAGAGGCCTGCCAGCTGCTGTGCTGGCCACAGAGGCTGGGGGACAGTGGGGACAGAGCACCAGGTACCAGAGTGCACATCCGTGGCCGGCACTGCCCCTCCAGTGGCCAAGACTCCTTCCCAGGGCACGGAGTAGAGCGATGTGCTGGCCTCGGGTGGGTGACGGCTCTGACAGCCCGGCCCACTGTGTGCTTCCTCCCACAAGGGACCGAGCCGGGGGCACTGTCACGCTCTGCAAGCGGTGATCCCACTCACGAGGGGTTTGTTCATTCCCTGCTCGCCCCCAGGTACCCCCACACCTGTGCCCTGGCTGCGCTGCTGGTCGCACACACCCACGCAGGACGTGAGCTCTCCAGCAGCATCCCCCGCGCATCCCCTACTGCTGCCCCGCTGTGCCTGCTGCCCCTGCTGCCAGCCGCGTCCCCGCACGCACACGGGTGACACACTTACACACGCACCCCCCACGCGTGCACACGCAGGACTCCGCCGGCCCCAGGCGCGCACCCGCTGCCCCACGGCCCGGCGCTGCCGCTGCGCGCCCCGTGCCACGCCTCCAACGGGCGCCCACGCACCCGCCCGTCCCGCGAGTGTCCCGCCGCGTACGGCCCCACCTGCTCTCCGCCTGCCCCGCGTGGGGCCC
This sequence comes from Thryothorus ludovicianus, assembly GCA_013397245.1. Taxonomy (NCBI): domain Eukaryota; kingdom Metazoa; phylum Chordata; class Aves; order Passeriformes; family Certhiidae; genus Thryothorus; species Thryothorus ludovicianus. The sequence continues at coordinate 1,693,054 of VZTB01010552.1, forward strand.
GACCTCCATCCCGGGCGCGCACGGCCCCGGCGCCGCCGCCACCGCGACACGGTCACACGGGNCGAATTAAAAAGAAAAAAACACAATGGCTGCTGAGACAACCCTCACCAAATGCTGCCTTGGACGTGATGTGGAAAATGCGGTAGCAAGGGAAAAAAAAGCCAAACAACGTGTCCCTGAGGGACTGATCACACCTGCGGAGACAGAGAAAAGGAAAGAAGGTTCTGTTCTACCGCCCACTGTGAGAAGGATGTGAAAAATACAGGAGAATAAGATGCGCCTTTCACCGAAATGCAGTGAAATGAAACTTCAAAAAGGAAAAAGTGATGCTGCTGTCTTTCCACTGAGAATAGTCAATGACAAATTGTTATCGAAGATAAAACCTAGCTAGGTCTCTGGAGTTTTTTGATGCCTCAGAAATCAAAGGCAGGCATTTGTACAACGGAAATTCCCTGTAACTGTTACTTGAAATGATAACTATATGCTGCATACATGAAAAAGCACCTCTTGACCTGACATTTTCTATGTGGTTTATTTCACCACTACAGTACTTCTGCAGCACATGTGGGTACAAGGTCCTGCACTGCTGTTCTTGATAACAACAACACCGTATTTTTCAGATGGTGCTTAATGAAGACACCAGGACTCCTTGTACATCGTAATTGTGTACAAGTGTGGAACAATAACTTGGCGAAAATTTCCTTTCATAGAGCCTATTGCACTGATTGAAAACACGGCATGTTAGGTCTCAGGGCATCAGACTGTTGACTCTCACAGTAAACATTGGAGGAAATCAAGTCATCTGGATATTGTGACTGTTAGATGATCATGTCTGGTGAAATGGAGCATGCAGATAAAGCTTACAGATCTAATTTAGCTCCACCATCAGGAATTGCAGGTTTCTTCTAGCTTCACTAATTAGAAAAAAACTGGATGTTGCTCAACAGTGACTTTTTAAATTTCTTCAGGGAAAAAAAAATCTCCATTTCCTCTGCTTCATTATGTTGTTTTGCATATGTTACTTACAGTCATTGTTTACTTAACTATTGTCAAAATGGCCACATCAATTTAGAGAGCATATAACAAAACATCAATAAAAAGCTTGTGGTCACACACAGACGTGAGCTTCTGGGTCTGCACTGATGTTAAACTGGACATTAATCCTCCGGTGTAAAATTTAAGGATTGCCAGTAGAGGTCAACAATTGTAAAGGTATGTTATATATATATCTGTAAATACGAGATCAAAGCAGGTCACAACATTCAGCTTGGACTAGACAGTCCCCTCTGGCTTTAAATCTTTGAGTACACTTAGCATTTGATCCTTTGGGTGTTGTTTCTGCTTGGTAATTTTAACACCTCATCCTGAGAATTTCTGCATGTTCAGCAGGTGAAATCTACTCTGCAATTCCTCCACAACTCCTCTGCAATTCCTCCTATTGAAACAGCAGGGCTTACTGGGCAGACATGAGGTCTCATTTTCATGAGGAGACTACTGGTGCTCTGGTAAGGTGTGGGAAAAGCCCAGGAAAGAACCAGCCCCAAAATTTACTACAGCCTGTGGGTGCTTTAGACACACAGCATTACACACCCAGCACAGCTGAGTCATACTGGACTTTATACAGTTAAAATATTGGTTCTTTGTAGGTCTCAGTGCCACATGAAAGCCTTGTCACTTGGCTGGATGCTGACACACTCCTGAGAGCCACACAGCAAACCAAGAGCTGATGTTTGCATGGTTCCCTTCGTGATCCCCAGGCATTTTGAACACAGAAAGAAAATACTCTTCAGGATCACAGCTTGTGCCTGGTTTTCTGTTGTGCTGAGCAGCAGACAGCTGGCATCCAGTTTGTATAATAAACCAAATTCATGGATACGGTAAAATCTGGATTTTGTCAGATTTCCACTTGTCACAAGGACAGGTAGCATCTGCCACCTTTGCAGTTCCTGTGTTTGTTGGGGGTAAACAGAGCATTTGTTTATCAATGTGATGCAATCCCCAGATGGAGGTGGACCCTACAGCCTCATGGGAACTTGACTTAATCCTTTTTTAAAAATACATCTTTTGGCACTTCTATCTTTAGTAGTTCTTGGTAATCTGGCAATAGCATATTTGCTTTAGAAATGCAGCCTGACTATAAAAACCTCCTACTCGTCATCAATCATTTGTCATCCAATCTCACCTGGGGGAAAATGTTATCAAAAGTTTTCAAATCTGTGGGTCCAAAACTCCGTGTCTGAACTTCTGCTGCCCATGGAGAACACAGAGAAGAAAACAGGGTGGAACTGTCAGCCTCCAGCACTGTGGTCATGAGTCTCTATTGCCTGAAGGGAAAATGTCTCACTAGCTGGAGGTGTCCTGTGACAGTAACTGAGCCATTCTCTTCTAGACAGTAGGAATCAGCAAAAGGAATATCCAGAAACACATTTTTTGCCTTATTTAAAAAGAGATGTGAATGGAGAGGGCAAGGCTTTGTCAACAGTCTAATGCAGGACTCAGCTGAGGACAGAAAGCTTCAGCTCGCTCCTCTTATTCTTGTCTTTCACAGTAACACTCCTAGAAACATCTCCCATTCTTCAGGCCTGCACAGTATTTCAGTGCAGGTAGCTCCCAGCACAGCAGGACAGAGCTGTGCCAGGTTTTACACACACTAGAGCTCGTGGTGTGTCAGGTACTCGAGATATTCCACTTGCCACACAGTGTTTATTTTAGCAAATGCACACATGGAATATGTGGGCAATTAAAGAAATGCGGGAGTGTTCCTGCTGGAAGGAGGTGTGTGCAAGGTCATGTATGGAAATAATTATCCCTGCCCAAGGGCATTTGCAATACAGTCCCTGCAGTGTTAGTTTGGAGCTCTCCCCCTTGGAGGCAGGCAGGCAGACCCTAAAACAAGCTATGCTTTGGCCATGGCGAAGGAAGGCACCTTTAGGATGGCAGCCTCAGCACAGTCCCAGAGAAAACTCAGGGAGACATGGACAGAACACCAGGTGACTGTTGTGAGCAGGGGAAATGGATGTGGGATTTCCTTCCAGCATTTTCTGCCTGACTTCTGAAGGAAGTTCGTCCTCTGTGATCACCTTGTCAGTCCATCTGCTCCTTCCTTTTGTGTCTCTGGAACTCAGTGACCAATTTTGAGCAAGATGTAGAGATTCCAGAGATAATTACTATCCCTTAACTGTAATAAGAGTGTCAAATTAAGAAAGTGCTGTTGTGTAAAAAAGACATAGCCCTGTTAAATGTAAGTTGTTTAGCAGCAGCACTGCTGACCCACCAATACCCACAGCTCCAGAGAATGCAAATATAGAGGGAGGAGGGAAGATTCCTTGTTAAAAAAGAATTTATCTTCTGAATTTCTCAATCACATGATTCTGACCAAAAACTGGCGAAGATAACTACTCTGAAAAGAACCCAAAGAGAACAAAGTATGGACACACTGTTCTGGGTTTAAGAAGCAATTTTAAGCTTTGCATGGTATTTTGAAATAGGAACCTAGTTTGACCTCTGCTGTTTGACATTTGAAAACATTGTTCTGCTCAAAACAACCCTGTATTGGTCTTGTATGTTCACAGAACAGATTCTTTCTCTCAATTGCACAGGGGTCACAGGCAAAGGCATCTCACAGTCAGCTTCTCAGCTGAACACCCTTCCCTACCCTGCAACATGGAATGGGTGGATTGGAGGGGACATTTAGAGGTCATGTGGTCCGACCCCCTGCTATGAGCAGGGACATTTTCAACTAGATCAGGCTGCTCAGAGCCCCATCCAACCTGACCTTGAGTGTTTCCAGGGATAGGGCATCCACCACCTCCCTGGGCAATCTGTGCCAGTGTTCTACCACTCTCATTGTAAAATAATTCTTCCTTATATCCAGTCTAAATCAATTCTCTTTCGGTTTAAAGCCTTTACCCCTTGTCCAATTGCAACAAACCCCGCTGAAGAAATCTGTCCCAATCTTTTCAGAGGCCCCTTCAAGTACTGGAAGTCTGTAATGAGATCTCCCGGAGCCTTCTCTTGTCCAGGCTGAAACCCCCCAAATCTCTCAACCTGTCTCCACAGGAGAGGCGCTCCATGCTTCCAAATCAGCTCTGTGACCCCTCTCAGCGCCCATCAGGTCTGCAGCCAGCCCAGGATTCCTGCCCTACGGCACAACTGCCCTGTCAGCCTGTCCCCCGGGCCCCTGCACCCCGCACCC